>CACTHL010000257.1:0-138460 GCA_902712375.1 Dioscorea dumetorum
GGTATCTCCACATCCTCATCTATGTCCATGATGAGAAAATCCACAGGAAAAACAAATTTGTCCACTCGGACAATCACATCTTCAACAATCCCAAGAGGTTTTCTAGTTGATCGATCCGCCAATTTTAAGGTCATCCTCGTAGGCCGTAACTCATCCAAGCCAAGTTTCAAATACATGGTGTAGGGCATGACGTTTATGCTAGCCCCGAATCCGCTAGAGTATTTTCTTGGACTCCACCTTCAAGCATGCACGGGATAATGAAGCTTCCCGGATCTTTCAACTTTTGTGGGAGCTTCTTTTCTAGGATGGCCGAGCAATTCCCGTATGTGCAACTGTACCTTCTTCCTTCAACCTTCTCTTGTTTGTGAGGAGCTCTTTTAAAAACTTGGCATATTTCGGCATTTGAGTTAATGCTTCAACTATCGGGATGTTCAAGTGGAGTTGTTTGAAGATGTTGATGAATTTTCTGAAGTGAACATCCTCCTTTTCATGCTTCAATCTGGTTGGATAAGGGATTTGAGGCTTGTACTCGGATGATTTTGTTGGTCCTTGTTGTTGCGGCGTATCGTTCCTTCCAAGATTTTTGCCTTCAGTTTTCTTCCACTAGCTTGGGGTCTTCCTCGGAGGCTACCCCACTTTTCTTGACACTTGGGTCAACTTCGACCCTTGTCTCCACTTGCTTCCCGCTTATAAGAGCAATGGCCTTTAAGTGCTCCCTTGGATTGTCCTCCGCAACAACTTGGAAGACAACCTAGAGGACGCTCGGAATTCGCCTTCACGAGTTCCCCTACCCGATGCTCAAGTGACATTATGATTCGTCTCCGCAACAACACAACGGGGTGATGCGTGTCAACCCCCTTGCGTTACCGCAAGTGCACGGGTCGTCAAGTAATAAAAGTGGACCCAAAGGGTCGGGTTGTCGAACCACAGGGAACGGTAAGTACTAGTAATAGCCCCTCTTTTGTTATCTAGCCTAATGAATGTAGTGTGTGATGATCTAATGGCCAACACTAAGAGTGTCACCACAAGTGCGCAGGAAATAAAAGGAAAAGAGTTCTCAATCAATAAAAGTGAGGTATCCGGACAATGCTCCCCCTAGGATTCGGGTGTTGGATGTAGATTACAAGTGTTTCTAAACGAAAACAATGAGTCGTGGGTATCCAAAGGTATAACGGCCCCTGCCTCCAAGTCGCCGATAACTAGTCCCCTACGAGGTCCCGGCGGAGAATTCTCTCGACGCCTCACACCACATATGACTGCTTAAAACTCTAGGGATCCCAAAGATATAACCAATTCCTAAAAGTAGATCTAACCCTGCCTCCAGGTGAAAGATCCCTAACCCCCTACGAGGTCCCGGCGGAGAATTCTCTCGACGCCTCACACCACATATGGTTGCTTGACACTTAGGGAATATGGAGATAGGAAATATCTGTCGGAAGGGAAAGGGGACACTCCTCTATCTCACGGCTCACCCTCTCGACCCTCTTTACTCTTGGTAATTCTAAACCTAGCGGTGATCTCTCTCTTCACTAGATTGAATAAAACATGCAAGGCAATTAATAATGAAATCAAAAGCACAAACAAGCATTAAGAACTCAAAAGTAAAACTCAAACTGATAAATTCGAATAGAAACACAATGTAAATCTAATGAAAATAAGAATCCTAGGGTTTTAATGCCCGAATACCCTCTAGGGGTTTAGCTCTCCATGGAGCGAGTCACAAAACAAGTAATGAATTCAGAATAAAATTCCAAAGACATAAAGAATAACCCCCTTAAATCCGTGATGATGGTCTTGATGGGTAGTTTCCACGTCTGGATTGAATCCACTCCGAAGCTAGGTCGCCGATGGCTTCCTTGATGCTATGACAGAGGAGGAATCGATCCAAGTTGGTGAGGAAAGCTTCCCAAAGCCGCAAAGAACTCCTTCCAAGCCCTACCCGCCTTGTCTCTCGAAAGTGGCTTAAACGATCCCTCAAAATTATCACAAGGCGGCTTTTATAATTTGAATTCGGGGCTTTACGCGGGCATCCACACGGGCATGGGAAGTACTTTGCTGCTACAAGAAACTGCTGACACTTTTGCTACAGTACTTTGGTACAGTAAATGCTACAGCGATTTTTTTCCCCCGAAGTCTTTCTTGGAGTCCACACGGTCGGGCACACGCTCGTGTGGTAGGGGTGTGTGGCTCTCTATGCTTTGAAATCCTCAAGAACCTTCTTCGCTTTGTACGGAAGCCGGGACATGGGCGTACTCACGCCTTTTGTGCCCTTTCGGTTTGTGTAATGACTTGTACTTCTCCGAAAGTTGGCAACACCCCCATGCATATGAACACAGGCTTCGATTGTGGCCTTGAAACGTGTCATCACACCCTATCTTTGCTTCTTCCCCGTACGTCATGTCTCCAAAGCCCTGTTTGCACAAAAGAACACAAACCACACCTTGTTAATGCTAAAACCTGATAAAAGTGATGCTCAATGCGTGTAAACCGATATTATAAAATGTATATAATCAAGCACTTATCACTTTACCGAAGCTTGGAGGTTTCTCAACAAAGAACCTATCTCACCGAACTGTTCGGGCGTGCTTGAGTGCGCTCGAGCATTCACCTTGCCAAATTATGCATCCATGATACTTGTTAGGCTATTGAACCTCGTCATTAGTACTCGAGCATGAACTTGGCAAGGACATCTTCGTAGGAAAATTTCTTCTCAAAGGCCGGTTGTTGAAATTGAGATCCTTGAGGTGGTGCACCTCTTTGTTGTTGGCCTTGGTTCCATGAAACATTTGTAAGTTGAGCTATATGGGTTCCCTTGATTTCGTTGTCCCCCAATGTAGTCAACATTCTCAATGGAAGCAACGGAAGAGCTAGCAATAGGACATTGGGTTGCGCTATGCCCACCACCACAAGTGCTACAATTCATCACCGATTCTGACCTCGAACTACGCCCATAAGAAGATCAAGCTTTCGGGTCAATACATCAACCTTTGCGGCCAAGGCATCATTGCTACTAACTTCATAAAGCCCAGCAGTCTTTTGTGAAGATCCTCTTGAGGCCCAATGTGATTGATTGCTTGCCATAGATTCAAGTAATTGCTCAGCCTCATCGGGATACTTGTTGCTAAGGGAACCACCCGTTGTGGCATCAATGAGTTGGCTAGTAGCATAATTCAGCCCGTTGTAAATGATTTGTACCGGCATCCATGAGGCAAAACCATGATGAGGGCACCTTCTAAGGAGATCCTTGAATCTCTCATAGGCTTCAAACAACGTTTCGGAATCCCCTTGTTTAAAGGCTGAAATTTCTTGTCTCAACTTGGCCGCTTTGCTTGGCGGAAAATACCTCCCAAGGAATTTCTCGACCATATCCTTCCATGTTTTTATAGACCCCGGAGACAATGATGTAAGCCAACGGTAAGCACCGTCTCTCAAACTGAATGGAAATAGTCTCAAACGGATAGCATCGTCCGACACCCCATTAATCTTGAATGTAGAGCAAATTTGGAGGAACCGGGAAAGATGATCATGTGCATCTTCATTCACGAGACCATTGAATTGAACCGAGTTCTGGACCATGCCGATTGTACTAGCTTTAATTTCAAATTTGTTGGATGCCACGGATGGTGCTTGAACACTAAACTCATCACCCGTGAATTGGGGTCTTTTATATTCGGATAAAGTGCGACGCTCTTCCGCCATGATTGAAGACTCTCTATCCTCAATTTCAATGTTCCGAGTACCCGACACTTCACCAACTTCTCTCAATCTCCGATGCAAAAGTTCTTTCAATTTCACTATCCGGTATAATCAAGGTAGATGGATTTGAACGTGTCATGCACAGTACCTCGCAAAACCAAGAAGAGTGATAGAAAGTTAAAATCAAAGGAAAAGAAAAATAACGATAAGAAATGAGTAAAGAATGCAATGGCTAGAGTAATAATCTAAAAGTTTCCTAGAATTCCTTAAAGTTCCCGGCAACGGCGCCAAAAACTTGATTGCTTCCCCGCAAGTGTACAGGGATCGCCAAGTAATACCTCGTACGAGGACACAAGGATTGTATTCCACGGGGCTAAGGATCTCCTATTACTCCTTCTCGAGCTATTATCTAGCCTAAGATCTCAAGTGATGGAATTTACTCTACTAAGTGCGATTAAAATTTAAAACAAGATTAAGAACAAATTAGAAAGAACAAGCAATAAACAAGCAAGAAACTTAATGAAATGCAAAGGCCTATGGATGTGGATCCCCTTGAGGGTTATCATGAAACATGGATGATGAACAAAAGATGCAAGGGTAAAATGGACCATGAGATTCCAAGATTAGAACAACCCCAATTTCTCGGCGATTGAACCCTAATCCTATACGAACATGGATAGGAATTTCTTCCAAATCCACATTCCTACGATTACAATAAGTACGAGGAAATCTCACTTAGGAGTAAACCTACTCTTCTTCGGATTAAACCTACATAGAGGGCTACCAAACACCCGATTTCTCGGCGTGATGATACAAGTGTCCCCTTCTAATCCACTCATGATCTAATACATGCGAGCAAGTCACATCTACATGCATCACTCATAAAAGAGCTACGGATTTCTCCTTAGTGTAGCACTTAGCATGAAGACAAAGGATTAGATCTCAAAATTACCCAAGCATGGAATTAACAAGTAATCATCCAAAATACATGATAAAACCCCCCAAGGTTCACCAACACCCGGTGGCCTTGGGGGTCTAGTGTGTCATCATCCTACAACAAGCAATACAATCAAGTAAAACACACAAGAAAAGCATAATTGACACTCCCTAGATGAAATGGTGGAGGAGGAGGTTGAAAATATTCCGAATGATGCTTCCACCACCAAAGGAATGCCGAATGACGCTTCCTCTAGCCGCGGGTCTCCTTCCTTCAAATCGTGGTAGATCTCCCCTTGAATGATGTTGCCTTCTTGCCTTGAGAGTCTTGGACCTTGGGATTGAATGATCTCCTAGATTTCTTGCCCTTCTTCTCCTTCCCAAGGTCGCCCAAAACCTCCCAAGTGGTCTCTCAAAATCGGCCCCGGAAAAAGTCCCCAATTCCGCCCTAAAAGTCAATATTTATACCCTGCGTGACATACGGGCCGTATAGGGGTCGTATGGGGGTCGTATAGCACTCAACAAAGCCTAGATTCGCGATTCATACGGGGGTGCATATGGCCTCCATACGGCCCCGTATACTGGGTAGTATAGAAATCTGGGCAGATAACTCCAAATCATTCTGCTGCTACAGTGCATACGGCCCCCATACTGGGTAGTATAGGGGTGGTATGAAATTCCTGTTTTCTTCTCTTTTCGCCTAAATGATATCTTCTTGTTCTTCATAGCTTCCTTATGCGCCACAAAGCAAATAATAGACGATTAAGCGCAAAACGGGCATCAAACCTCATAAAATACATGCAAAGTGAATACGATATATATATGAAAACAACTACATTTAGACACTTATCATTCATGATCATTGATGTAATGATTTTCAGGGATATATACCTGGTGTGAGTATGTTGATCTTGTACATGGTTGTGGTTGAATTCCTTTAGATTTGGAGAATTGTTGTTGCGATGTTGATATCTTACAGGTAACAGGTTAGCCTTACGCGATCTAGGGTTGAGGCAGGTGTCTGACCTCCCCTGGGTTGTCGTGGCGGTGTGTCAAGGCCGGGACCCAAGGGTCTGGCCGTGACAAGGGAAGTATTGTCCAAATACTCCCGTTGATCCCGATAGTGTTGATCCCTTGTTTAAGTTTCTTTCCCTGGTTCACTCCTATTTAATTGCAATCGTTAAACGTTTTCCCTTACCACCTTATTCAGGCTAGATTTCTTAAACTAAAGTTAGTACTAGTGACTTTGTTCTCCGAGGTTTGACAACCCGACCATTCATTGGGTTCACTCTATTATTTGACAACTCGTACACTTGTGGTGGCACAAATAGCATGTCAAGGAACTAACATATTTGTGATTTGGGCATGATAAACCCTAGGGTAGTTTTGTTGCAATTATGAATGATAATATTTATTGATTTAGTATTGGATATGAGATTTCTCTTATAGAATCTTGTTATTTATGATTCCTTTTATGTGTACTTGATTGTCTTGGATTGCATGAGAACTCTACGGTTCAATTTCTAGGTTATACTTGGAAACGGGTGATGCGCCCTTGTACTAGACTTATATAGATTGAAAGGGGATTCATGTACCAATATGCCGAGGGATTCGGGTATTTGGTGGTTCTCTGAATTTTAGGTTTAGACGCAGAAGAGTGTTTACTACTAGTAAGGGGTTCTCTGAGTGCAGTACAATCGTAGGAGTAGTTGACCGAAAAAGATTATGCTCAACACTCGTATGGGATTAGGCGCTAATCACTGAGGGATTCGGGATTAACCTACTTTAGGAATCTCTCAATTCAAACTACCATATCAATACATCATCCTTAATTTAGGGCTTAATGACAATCCTAGGGGGATTCCTTGTCCAAATCACGCATTCTCCTATTTGTTCGTAACTTAAGTGCTCATTTGATGTGTACTAGTAGCTTTATTCTCTTGTTATTAGTTTTTAGTAGTTGTACACTTCTCTCTAAGTGTGAGGTTAGGAAATAGACGAAAGGGAGGTAATAGTAGCTCCTTGACCCCTTGGAATATGACCCGCGTGTCATACACAGGGTATTACTTGACGACCCCATGCACTTGCGGGATAATCATCCATTACAAACCTTTCCGATTATGATTACCATATATGTATAAACCATTTATTCTTATATCTCAACTGAGTGAGAGTAATGGATAACATCAAACTCATTAAACTAGATCGTATGCTAATAACCATAGAAGAGTAAGGTCACCAAACTACTCTTCGTGTCCTATATGATTAATTTGACTTCCATAGCCAACGTTTTCTAATCATACTTATATATGATCGCATAGAATGCTAACTCATTTACTTCCTAGAAAATGAATTCTTTTTTTAAGATTACTCATAACTGCTACTTGCCCAGCATAGCATCACCTTGAGATTGGGCCTAACAACTTTAGTAAATGCATCGAGATATTACAAGTACATCATGATTATGATACCTCAAGTCAAAGGTCCACTCATAATATCATAATCAATCAACCACAATCATTGATAGTCAAAAAAGAAAACCTATGAGATTGGATTAGAAGGAGTAATGCTCTAATACACAAATCCCCTAGTGTTCATTTGACACTTTTTCCCAAAACATATGTTATACAAATCATCAATCTTTATTATCCAATTAAAGATTTTTTGATTTGCGAACTGCTTTAATGTGCATGTGTTCAATTTTTTTAGTGTCTTTCTCATTATCCCATAATGAGTTCAAGATTTAACTTTGTACACAAGAACTATACTGTTGAAAACTTGTTAAATTGCTAGCACAAAGTTTATACACATATTAAAATAAATGGTATTATTGATAATAAAAACACATAATAAAAATGGAATGCCCTAATGATTAGCATTCAACGGCATACTCCCAATAAGGACTACAAGTAAATGAAGATCCTAGTCATAAAGGACATCCTAACTAACTTTATATCACTCTGAAATACCGTTGATGTGACACTCCTTAACCACGATCCTACCATCAATGCTTTGAATGATAGGTTGCCTCTTGTAGGATTGATTGGTGCTCACAAGCCTATCTTCTTGGCCTCTCTCTTTCATCCTAAATCCTTCAGCATAGACTTCTACAATCTTCTATGTGTACCTTTTCTTGAATCCTTCTTTTGTTGTGATTCTCCACAACTTTCAAATTTACTCCTACCAAATATAGGGTTACCGATGAGATCCGCAAGCGCATGGGTCGTCAAGTAATACCTCTCACGCACGAGTGAGAGAGTCGTATTTCTGGGGGTCCCAAGAGCTGCTATTACTTCCCCTTCGACGGCACTTGTCTAGTCTACCAAAGTTAGAGAATTAAAACAAGATAAGAAAACTAACAAAGATAACTATAGACATTTTGGACTAAGGCACACCAAATAAGCATATCAAGGAGGCAATTAGCAATGAAAGTACAAGGTCCCGAGCTAGGATCCCCGCGGGAATACTAAAGCTAGTAGGATGCTAGAATTACACGAGCACCGGTGGTTCTTGCCGGGGAGAATCCTAAGGTAGGCCAACCTGCTTGGTCACGGAAGTTGGTCCTTAATCGGTATGAGTATTGATATGGAATTCCTTCTAACCAAATCCTCCTACGATTGCATTAAAGGCACGAGATTCTCAAATTAGGGTTGAAGCACAAACTAAGCACAACCCTAATACCGGAGGGGTACAAAATACCCAATGGTCACGGCGTATTTGTACATATATCCCTTCCAAGCTTGGGAGTCTAAAACTAGGGCGATGGTCACGCAACCTACTATAATCTAGAAATCGATACACAGAGTTCTCATGCATAGAAATACATCAAAGTACACCAAGCATGAACCACAAAAGAAACCAAATACCATAAATGTAAATCTAAAGCATCCATACAAAGCAAGTTCATCCCAAGGTATCCTCAAATCCTCAAGAATTAATAATAATGGTATCCTCAAATCCTCAAGATCACAATAAAACCAAAAAAATCCTAATTGGGTTCGGATCTAAAAGAATCAAGGGTTTAGAGATGAAGGATCTCTTTCATTCTTCACCAAAACAAGATATCAAGACTCCTAAACCATCCAAATATTAGATCTATGGCTTAATTCCAATTAAACATTAAATCCATACTAGATCCACTCAAATTCTTCATGGATCTATAGAGAATTGAATAAAAGCACAAGAAATTGAAGAAAAGAAGAAAACCCACCTTAAATCTTGCTAGAACTAGAGGAGAATCATCACCAATGGAGGAGAGGGGGAGATCAACACCTTTCTTCTTTCTTGGAGCTCAAGAATGAAGATCTAAAAGAGGGGAGAATTGATACGCCCCTTGCGTAACCGCAAGTGCACGGGCCGCACAAGTAGTAAAGTGTACCCTTTAGGTCAGGTAGTCGAATCCACAGGGACAGGTATAGCTTCTAATACTAACGTCCTGCTTAATATCTAACCAGATAGAAGATGATGGAATTGACTTTGGATTAACTTCAAGGAAGTTAAGGGAAAGGGAAGTTCACCAAGGGAAGGTTTGAGGATTGACTCGATGGAGGAGATGGGGCCCCGGGGGTTGGAATTCCGACGTTTACTAACTCGGTCTTTCTCGGTATTTATCGGAGATGTCTTCGGTTCTAAACCTAGTTATGCTATAAGCATGTGGTTTCTAGAGCCTGTCGAGCCCTAAGTTGAACTCCCACTTGCTTGCAACAATCAATAATGATTCACAAGCCTAGATAAGAGAACCTAACTACCAAGCATCAAGCACTAAACAACATACAAGATAGCCAATAAACTTGATTTATTGAAAGGAACAAAACATTCCTAAATACTGTAAGTAAAGAAATGAGTTCAAGCTACAACGTCATACGAACAACCCCGGGGCTCCCTTAAGAGTTTAGCCCCTCATGACAACAACCAACAAGTACAATGCCAAAGAAATTGAAAGACAAGAAGTTGAAAACTCCCTAATTTCTAGCATCCTTGTGGTTGTCGAAGGATCTACAATGTTGTAAGATCTCCTCCCGATCAGCCTACCATAAGCTTTCCATTCCCTTGATGAAGAGGAGGATGAACCCCCAAAGCTCTTCTCTTCTTTCTCCCAAAGTTCGGCCACCAAAATTCCCCTAGAAACCGAGTTTCTAGGGTTTTAATGTTTTCTCGGTGTGAGCATGGGCGTGTTGAAGCCATGCTTCAAGCCGTGCAGATTACGGCCAAACAAATCTTCAGAAAACTCACATTTAATCTGGCCGGGGAACAAAGTGCTTAGGCCCGAGGTTTACTTGCACGACCGTACTCGGCGAACTCGAGCCTCGATTTGTGGCTGAATTCTCTCCGAAATTTTCACGGGGAACAAGACGGGTGTGCTCAAGCCGTCTTGAGCTTGATGAGGTTTTTCTAAGTCCTTTAGCTTCTAAAATTATTCCAAAACACTTCTTCTTGCTTCGGGACTTTGATATCTGCATGACACACAACGAATACCTCAAATAGCACCGTACTTGGAGAATTAAAGCCAAAATATTCAATAATGATGAGGGTAAAGCATGGAATACATATATATGAAATGCACTCATCAAGAATGAGGATTCATGATGGGGAGAAAAAGAGAGGGAAATGGGGTCTTATGAAAGCCCTTTGAGTTTCAAATCGGTATATATAGGCCCCAAAGCGCGGGAGGGCTCGCGGGGCTCCCTTGCGGGAAGGGAGGGCCTCAACCTGCGGAAGCCATGCGGCCTCCCATGCACCCGCATGGTCTTCCGGCCGGTGGTCCTTGGGAGACCACAAAGCCCCTTTTTTGGCACACTTAGTGCCCGTAAGGTCCCTTCCTAGCTTACACCTTTTAAAACACTTTTCCCCCACCTTTTTTTTTACCCTCTCAAAAAGACCTTAACTAAGATTCCAATGGTGGTTGTCCCACTCAAACGGGGTCGTCAACGTAATAAACCACTCGCGCACGCACGAGTGGGTCGTATTCCCAAGGGTCCGAGAATCTATCCTTACTTCCTTCTCGCAATATTGTCTAGCCGATCAAACTCGAGAGTAAAAGATGAAAATGCAAATACACGAAATTAATGCAAAACAGAACGCTAAATAACCAGGGCAATAGAAAGTGTGAAATCGGGGTGAGAAAGCGGTCCCGGATAAGGATCCCCTCGGGGGCTACTGAAGTGTACGGGATGCTTTGGATTAACATGTAAATGGCTTGTTGGACCGAGAAAACCCTAGATTAGGTCAACCCGATGGTCATGCAGTCCTATTCCATGAATTACGGGCTCTACCCGTATAAATCCTCATACGATTGCAAAGGGTGAGGTGGTTTTCTCAAACTAAGGTTGAATCACAAATAAGCAATTAACCCTAGAATTGGAGGGGTACAAATACCCGATGGTCACGGCGTATTTATACGTATTTCCCTTCCAAGCTTGGTGAGTCTAACACTAGGGCAATGGTCATGCAACCTAGTATTGGCTAAGTATGGATACACAGAGTTCTCATGCATACCCTAACATTCAAAAGCACCAAACAAGGATCACAAACAAGTCTACAAACATTAATTGAAACCAAGCATCCAAAATACACAAGTTCACCCCCAAGGTTCACCTACATCCGGTGACCTTGGGGTTTAGTTGTTCATAATATCAAAATACATACTCAAAAGCATGAAAACAACTAAAGAAAGCATAATCACTCCCTCAAATACGAAAATGGAGTTCCGAAGACGCCACTCAAGAGGTGGCTTCTCTTGTCTTCAACCCTCCTTCAATGATGCCCTAGAGTAGGATCTTGCTCCCAAACGCACTCTCCTCCAAGATCTCGCCGTGAAAACGCCCTCAAAGCCCTCCTCCAAGCCGGATTTTTAGATGGTTGTGTGGAGCTCCAAGGAAGAAGACTTGCCTCCCCCCAAATGCCCTAGAAAAGACCTTTAAATCAAGACATCGCGATGCCTTGCGGGTGGCCTTGCGGGCGCAAGGTTGCCCGCAAGGCATCCAGAGAGTTTCTCAGGAATTTTTCCATTCAGAGCTACAGTACCCTGCTACAGTAATTATGCTACAGTAATTCCGCTACAGTACTGCTACAGTGATGAATCCCAAAAACGCCGTATTTGGTGTCGATTTCTTCATGAATACGTTCTTGAGCTTATTTCGGGCCTGTAACACAAGTAAAACCACATTAAACAAGAAAATAGAAAACAACTTAACATAAAGAGAGAATAAACTATACACAAGTACGTAAAAAATACGTATATTTAGACGTTTATCATCCAACAAAAATAAAACTCGACAAAAACTTAAACACACAACTTCTACACAAGAAACAAAGCATAAGAGAAGTAAAGAGAGTCAAACTTCCACAACCTACCCTCCTTAAAGAAATTTCGGCATCGAAATTTTGGCATACCTCAAGATTCAAACAAATGGGGATATTTGCTCTTCATCAGTTCCTAGGGTTCCCAAGTTACCTCTTCAACTACGTCATTTCTCCAAAGCATTTTAACCATAGGAATAATCTTTCGCAGAAGAGTTTTCACTTGAGAATCAAGGATCTCTATCGGTTGCACTTCAAACTTCAAATCTTCTCTTAACTCTACCGGCGGAGCTTGAAGACAATGAGAAGGGTCAGGGATATACTTCTTTAACATGGAGCACATTATGAATATTCTCCAATTCATGTGGTAATTCTAATCGATATGCCACCGGTCCAATCCTCTCTAGTATCACAAATGGACCTATATATCGGGGATTCAACTTTCCCCTTCCGCGAAACCGAATTACCCATTTCCAAGGAGAGATCTTCAATAATACTTTATCCCCAACCTGAAACTCCAAAAATCTTCTACGATTATCGGCATAACTCTTTTACTGTCTTGAGCTGCTTTCAATCTACCTCTAATCACTGCTACTTTCTCAACCGTTCGATCAATCAACTCCACACTTTGAAGTTTCTTTTCTCTCACTTCATCACAACAAAGAGGAGTTCTACACTTCCTTCCATACAAAGCTTCATATGGAGCCATACCAATGCTTGCTTGGACGCTATTATTATTGGCAAACTCCACTAATGCCAAATGTTGCTCCCAACTCCCTTGGAAATCTATCACACAAGCCCTCAACATGTCCTCGATGGTCCGAATGGTCCTCTCGGATTGACCATCTGTTTGAGGATGATAAGTAGTCTTGAACTTCAAAGTCGTACTCATAGCCTCCTGAAACCTAGGCCAAAAACGGGAAGTAAATCTGGGGTCTCGATCTGAAAATATGGAAGTTGGCACCCCATGCAACCTTACTATCTCATCAATGTACAACTTTGCCAATTTCTCCAAAGAGTACTTGGAATACACTGCTAAAAATGTGCCGACTTTGTAAGTCTATCCACAATCACCCACACTTCATCACAACCTCGAGGCGTTCGCGGTAAACCAACCACAAAATCCATCGTCACATGATCCCACTTCCATTCTGGTATTGGAAAAGGTTGTAAGAACCCAAATGGCCTTTGATATTCTGCATTAACTTGCTGACACACCAAACACTTAGCCACGAACTCTACTATCTCTCTCTTCATTCCTGACCACCAATAACTCTCCATAATAGTTCTATACATCTTGGTACTCCCAGGATGAACAGCATAAGCTGAACAATGAGCTTCCTCCAAAATAGCTTTCCTCAGCTCAGAATCTGATGGAACACAAACACGTCCTCGAAACTCCAAGATCCCATCATCTATCAACCTGAATTCACTAGTCTCCCCGGCCTGTAACTTATGAACTTCTTTCACCAACTCTTCATTAACACTCTGAAGCTCCTTAATACGTTCCAACAGCGAAGGTCTCACCACAAAACTGGCCACTAAGGCTCCACTATCCTCAGTCTCAAGCTCTAACCTCAAGCTCTTCATTGAAGACAAAATTTGCAAATAGGACACCCTCAAAGCAGCCACCGAACTATATTTTCTACTCCAAGCATCAGCTACCACATTGGCCTTTCCTGGGTGATAATCAATTATCAAATCATAATCTTTTATCAATTATAACCATTGCCTCTGCCTCAAATCCAAGTCCTTCTGAGTGAAAAAACACTTCAAACTTTTATGGTCTGTGAAAATCTAACATCTTTCCCCATAAAGATAATGCCTCCAAATCTTCAAAGCAAACACTACCGCAGCCAACTCCAAATCATAAGTATGATAATTCAACTCATGTTGTTTCAAGCTGTCTAGAAGCATAGGCAACTAGCTTTCCTTCTTGCATCAATACACAAACTTAACCCTGCCGGGAGGCATCACTGGACACTACAAACTCTTTCTCATTTTCTGGCAAAGTAAGCATAGGAGCTGATGTCAATCGATCCTTCAAAGTATGAAAACTCTTCTCACACTCCTCATTCCAAGAGAACTTCACTTCCTTACGAGTTAACTTCGACAAAGGCAATGCAATCGCGGAAAACCCTTCCATAAACCTCCTATAATAGCCCGCAAATCCAAGAAAACTTCGAACTTCAGTAACATTCTTCGGACTTTCCCAATCAACAATGGCTTCAACCTTTTTTGGATCCACGAGAGATCCCTTCTCCCGACAAAGCACATGCCCAAGGAAACCCACCTCATAAAGCCAAAACTCACACTTAGAAAACTTAGCAAACAGCCGCCTCTCCCGAAGAGTTTGCAATACGATCCTCAAATGTTGGGCATGCTCCTCATTAGACGGTGAGTAAACAAAAATATCATCAATAAACAAAATGACAAACTTGTCAAGATAAGGCCTAAACACCCTGTTCATCAAATCCATAAAAGGCTGCAGGAGCATTAGTCAAACCAAATGGCATTACCAAAAACTCATAATGTCCATATCGTGTCCAAAATGCTTGTTTTCGGTACATCTTTTGACCTAATCTTCAATCGGTGATACCTAGACCTCAAATCAATCTTGGAGAACACCTTTGGCCCTTTTAATTGATCAAACAAATCATCAATCCTCGGCAATGGGAACTTGTTCTTAATTGTCACCTTATTCAGTTGTCGATAATCAATACACAACCTCAAAGATCCATCCTTCTTCTTCACAAAAAGAACAAGCTCACCCCAGGGTGATATACTTGGTCGTATAAAACCCTTGTCTACCAGATCTTGGAACTGAGTTTTCAGCTTCTTTAACTCCGTAGGCGCCATCCTGTAAGGTGGTATAGAAATGGGAGCCTTACCAGGAAACAAATCTATAACAAACCCCATGTCTCTGTGTGGGGGTAAACCTGGTAGCTCTTTAGGGAAGACGTCCCGAAACTCCATCACCACGGCCATCTCCTCCAACTCTGGCTCCTTAACTCTTGTGTCCACCACATGAGCCCAAAAAACACGAAATAACCCTTACTCATCAATCTTCTAGCTTCCAAGGGCGAAATTAAATATGAAGGTAAAGTCCTTCTCTTCCCCTTCAACACTACTGCAGGTCCTGAGGACTTAGGAAAAGTTACTTCTTTCATGAAACAGTCAATGGAAGCATGATGCCTATCCAACAATTCCATACCAAGAATGGCATCAAAATCCTTCATCTCTAAAGGAATCAAATCTGCCTTCAACATCTCTCCACAAACTATTATAGGACATTCCCTAATCACCAAACTTCGGACTACCTCCTTACCAAGAGAGGTTTGAATCACCAACTCACACCCTAAGCGGGAAAGGGGACTATCGGCATGGCATGCAAAAACAGTGCTAACAAAGCAACATTCGACCCATAATCAATCAAAACATAAGTGTCATGCTTGAAAGATAGAAAGTATACCGTGATCACGTTAGGCCTACACTCGGCCTCTTCGATGCCGATAGAACCGGGTACAGTACTCCTCATTAAACTCTCTCCGAAAATCGGACCAAGTAACTTCGCCCAAAGGATCGGCTCTTCGGACTCTCCTACAAAATTCGAGCACGATTCTTCGGTAGTATGGTAGCCACCCCGAGTCTCATCTCAGCACCTAAACTCATTTCATCATAAGTAGCAACTACCCTCTTGACCAATGATGAGCGCATTTCATATATATATATTGCATGCTTTGCCTCCATCATTATTGAATATTTTGGCTATAATTCTCCAAGTACGGTGCTATTTGAGGTATTCGTTGTTCGTCATACAGATATCAAAGTCCTGAAGTAAAAAGAAGCGTTTTTGGAACAATTTTAGAAGCTAAAGGACTTAGAAGAAACCTCATCAAGCACAGCACGGCTGAAGCACGCCCGTGCTGTTTCCTGTGCAAAGTGCAGAAGAATTCAACCACGATTCAGCCACGGCTGAGTCCGGCGAGCACGGGTGTGGAAACCTCGGCACGGTCGAAGCACGCCCGTGCCGCTTCCCGTGAAAATTACAGGAGAATGCAGCCATAGATCGGCACAGCCCGAGTTCGCTAAGCACGGTCGTGCAAAGCCTCAGCACGGCCTAAGCACGCCCGTCTTGTTCCCCGTGCGGATTACGGGTTTGTGAGTTTTCTGAAGAGTTATTTGGCCGTAATCTGCACGGCTTGAAGCACGGCTTCAGCACGCCCGTGCTCACATCGAGAAGACTTTAAAACCCTAGAAACTCAGTTTCTAAAGGGACTTTTGGTGGGCGATCTTTGGGAGAAAGAAAGGGAGAGCTTTGGAGGTTCATCCTCCACTTCATCAAGGGAATGCCAAGCGTATAGTAGGCCGATCGGGAGGAGAATACACGACATTGTAGATCCTTCGACAACCTCAAGGATGCAAGAAATTAGGGAGTTTTCAATTCCTTGTCTTGTAATTTCTTTGGCATTGTGATTGTTGGTTGTTTTCATGAAGGGCTAAACTCTTAAGGGAGCCCGGGGGTGGTTATATGACGTTGTAGCTCGAACTCATTGTCTTTACTTGCGGTTTTTATGATTGTCTTGTTCCTTTCAATAAATCAAGGTTATTGGCTATCTTGTATGTTGTTTAGTGCTTGATGCTTGGTAGTTAGGTTCTCCTATCTAGGTTTGTGAATCTTTATTGATTGTTGCAAGCGAGAGGAGTTCAACTTAGGGCTCGGTAGTGCTAGAAACCACATGCTTATAGCATAACTAGGTTTAGAACCGAGGACATCCCCGATAATTGCGAGAAATATTGAGTTAGTGAACGTCGAAACCCAACCCCGGGGCCCCATCTCCTCCATCGAGTCGGACCTAAATCTTCCCTTGGTGAATTTCCCATTCCCTTAACTTCCTCGAAGTAAATCCAAAGTCAATTCCTTCATCTTTTGTTTGGTTAGATATTAAGTAGGGCGTTAGTATTAGAAGCTATACCGGTCCCTGTGGATTCGACTACCCGACCCAA
Organism: Dioscorea dumetorum; assembly: GCA_902712375.1. Lineage (NCBI taxonomy): Eukaryota > Viridiplantae > Streptophyta > Magnoliopsida > Dioscoreales > Dioscoreaceae > Dioscorea > Dioscorea dumetorum. The sequence goes on from CACTHL010000257.1 coordinate 16,939, forward strand.
AGGGTACACTTTACTACTTGTGCGACCCGTGCACTTGCGGTTACGCAAGGGGCGTACCAACCCACTCCTTAGCAATCATGGCATCACTTGTGCCATCAAAAGAACCACAACCAAGCTGCCGGGCTTCCTTCGGAAGTTTAGACAAAGCCAATGCTTAACTAGATCCACTTGGCCTCTCTCGGCGCATGCTCAACTACCGCCTTTGGAGGTGCTTTGGGGTAGGCCTTGGGTGCCCCCGAGCTCGACCCCCAAAAGTCCTCCAATACTCCGGAAAATCTTGGTACTCCCGATAGGTAGGCTGCCTTCCATTGGTAGCCCAATGAGCCCTAAAAGCTTCAAGTGCCTCAAGAGTTGGACCAGTACCTCGAACATCCGGAGCGTGAACGAAGGCGCCACCTCGGGATCATGCTCCGAACTACCCTCCCGCCCGGGTGGTGATGGAGACGGGGGAGGAGTTGGTTCTCCTTGCCTCCCACCTCTCAAAACTCTTGGTGTAGCATCGGCGGGGGAAGTAGCTCTCCCTTGGCAAACGCGTGAGCGTAGAGCGGCATTTTAAGCGAGACAGGCACATAAGACAACTCTTAGTAATGGTTATATATGCATCAAACGATCATGAAACTGGTTACTTTAAATATCAACTTTTCGACTAAATCAGAAGGCTAACTTTAAATCAAAATTATATTGACAAAAATCCATTTCTAAACTGGTTAGTAACCTAATCCTGAACCCTTATCATAAAACCTTATACTGACCCAATCATGAAACCTTATACAGATCCAATCATGGAACCTGGGCTCTGATACCACTTAAGTAGTGTCACACCCCGACCCTCGGGTCCCGACACACGACAACCCAGGGGAGGTCAGGCATCAGCCTCAATCCTAGATCGCCGCAAGGCTAACCTGTTACCTGTAATTTATTAACATCACAATAATAATACTCTAAATCTGAGGTATTCAACCATAACCCTGTACAAGATCAACATACTCACACCAGGTATATATATCCCTGGGCATTACAACATCAATGATCATGAACACAATTATAGTCTCCCTAAACACTGGGTATAAAGCTCATACAAAATAAGGTTCTAACTGAACTAATCAAGATTATCCAAGACAAAAATGGAAATACCAAAACATAGGTTCTAGTGGATCCATCTTATACATGACAACAATGTGTATGAATCATACACTATTTAAAGGTAAATGTAAGAATAAATCTGCCAAGCACTATCACGTCTCACGCTCTCTTGTCGTGCTAACACCGAAAAGAAGAGAAGAACAATGGGTGAGTAACTAAGTTACTCAGTGAGGGATTGAACATGGAGCTATAACTCATACAAGTGTAACAAATGATATGCCAAAAATATATGTAAATCTTTAACAACCAACAACTTACAAAATGCTTTAAGTACACATTTCAATATAAGAAGCTTCCCAACTTCCTCAAAGAAAGAGATCACTAAAACTCTTAAAATCATTTATAAAGAGATTCAATACTGAAAATTCAAGTTAAGAATACTAGTTAAAAGATCAAACCCATCGAAGTAAGGATTTATAGTGCAACACATGCGGAAATCCTCTATAGATAGCATCATCAATAGCCTATGAAAACTCTCCATCACTAACCATGGCCGTGGCTAGGTCAGGAGCCACCAAGATGTGCGTATCTTGACGTTGTCCGTTGGGAATCCCGTGTGGTGACTCTGGGAACCCAACACAGCACCTTCAGATTCTCTACGCGCCTCCTGTAAGAGCTAGTCAGCCAAGAACCCCAGGCCACCCCAACTAGGTCGATCCGTGGAGACTCGCTTCTGCAGAAGATGGGGATCCCCCCAATGTCACCATCGAAACATTTGGGATATCCATCCCGTCCGCAGTCTTATCATGAACACATCACGATAATAATATGAACACATCAATATAATCTCATAAATCTCGTCAAGAGATCACAAATTCTCATAGATACAACTCTCAATTCGAAAGTGAATTCTTGAGTAAACATCGGCAATGATATTGGATTCATCAAGAAAATCATCATAAAAGTATTCTTTAAAAACGCATTTCAAATACTACATCATCGCAAAGAATAACCTTTCAAATAGAGTTTCATCACCAAGAAATCCATTTTGATTCTCTTAGGCCCTTTCTTGGGTTCTTATGTCAAGAACATTAACCCCTTTAACATTACTTTAAAAATATGCATTTCAAGACATAGGGATTTCATCCCTTAAGAATAATAAAAGATCATTGATCATAATCGAAAAAGAAAATCAAATCATGAACCATAAGTATAAATGATCAACAACCTTAATCAAAAGTACATCGGATCATAAATCAAGAAGTATAGATGATTAATGCCTTCAATCAAGAAAGAAACCAAAACATAAATCATCATTATTCAAAGTTTCATGAAAATATCTCAAGAAACCTTTGAAACATGAAATTCACCATTCAAGAATGTATATAATTAGGTATTCAAACAAGCATGACCATAGCTCATGAATTAAACAATTTCCCACTCACAAACTTGGCGAGATCGAACTTCTTAGATCACTCGCCTACTTGATCTTTACCCTTTCCTTTAGATCCACCTCCTTGAAGCCATTAACCATCCAAGAAAAACAAGAATCAATCAAAAACCCAAACAATAAACAAAAGAGGAAAGAATGATCCAAATTTAGATCTCATGGCTTCTAGGGTTCACTAGATATTCTAGATTCAAGAATTAATAATAATAGTATCCTCAAATCCTCAAGATCACAATAAAACCAATAAAATCCTAATTGGGTTCGGATCTAAAAGAATCAAGGGTTTAGAGATGAAGGATCTCCTTCATTCTTCACCAAAACATGATATCAAGACTCCTAAACCATCCAAATATTAGATCTATGGCTTAATTCCAATTAAACATTAAATCCATACTAGATCCACTCTAATTCTTCATGGATCTATAGAGAATTGAATAAAAGCACAAGAAATTGAAGAAAACGAGAAAACCCACCTTAAATCTTGCTAGAACTAGAGGAGAATCATCAAAAATGGAGGAGAAGGGGAGATCAACACCTTTCTTCTTTCTTGGAGCTCAAGAATGAAGATCTAATAGAGGGAGAATGAAGATTCAAGATGGGGCGAAAAAGAGTGGGAAATGGGGTCTTATGAAGGCCCTTTGAGTTTAAAATCGGTATATATAAGCCCCAAAGCGCGGGAGGGCTCGCGGGCTCCCTTGCGGGCGCAAGGGAGACTGTGAGGCCTCAACCTCGGAAGCCATTCGGGCTCCCATGCGCCCGCATGGGAGCCCGCATGGTCTTCTGGCCGGTGGTCCTTGCGGGCTCCCATGCGGGCGCATGGGAGGCCGCAAGGGCCTTTTGGCTCCTTGCCGGCACACTAAGTGCCCGCAAGGTCCCTTCCTTGCTTACACCTTTTGAAACACTTATCCCCCATCTTTTAACCTCTCAAAAAGACCTTAACTAAGATCCCAACAAAAATAAAACTCGATGAAAACTTAAACACAGAACTTCTGCACAACAAACAAAGCATAAGAGAAGTAAAGAGAGTCGAACTTCCACACGTACTAGTACTAATGATAAGTGCTTGTGTACATATATTTTATAACATCCTTTTGTTGGCATTGAGTATTACCTTTGTCAGATATTATGATTAATAAGGTGTATGTTGTGTTCTTTTCTGCAAACAGGGCTTTGGAGGTATAAGGTGTAAAGAAGGAAGCAAAGATAGGGAGTGATGGCACATTTCAAAACCAAAAATGGAAGCTGTGCTGAAATACATGGAGGTGTTGCCAACTTTCGGAGGAGTTCAAGTCATCATATGAACAGGAAGGGCACGAAGGCAGTAGTACGTCCATGTCCCAGCTTCTGTGTGCAAATAGGAGAAGGTTTTAAAAGACAAAAAGCGACACACCCTACCACACGGAGAAGGATTTCGGGAAAAAATGTGCTATAGCAATTACTGTAGCAATTTACTGTTCACGCCCGTGTGTGGCTACAAACCACGGGCGTGTGCATGCCCGTGTGCATGCCAGTGTGAAATCCTGATTTCTGTTTTTAAAAGACACCTTGTTTTAATTTTTTGGGGATCTTTTTGGCTACTTTCAAGAGGTAAGGCGACTAGGGCTTGGAGAGAGTTTTTGCGGCTTTGGGAAGCTTTCCTCACCAACTTGGACAGATTCCTACTCCGTCATAGCATCAAGGAAGCCACCGGTGACCTAGCTTCGGAGTGGATTCAATCCAAACGTGGAAGCTACCCATCAAGACCATCATCACGGATTTAGGGGGGTTATTCTTTATGGCTTGTGAACTTGTTTACCATTGCATTATTTGCTTTCTGACTTGCTCCATGGAGAGCTAAAACCCTAGAGGGTATTCGGACATGTAATCCCTAGGATTTATATTTTCATTAGATTTACATTGTGTTTCTATTCGAATTTAATACATTGAGTTTTGCTCTTGAGTTCTTAGTGCTTGCCAGTACTTTTGATTCTATTGTTAATTTCTTTACATATTTTATTCAATCTAGTGAAGAGAGAGATCACTACCAGATTTAGAATTGCCAAGAGTGAAGAGGGCAGAGAAGGTGAGCCGTGAGATAGCGGAGTGTCCCCTTTCCCTTCCGATAGATATTTCCTATCTTCATATTCCCTAAGTCTTAACCAACCATATGTGGTGTGAGCCGTTGAGAGAATTCTCCTCCGGGACATCGTGGGGGATTAGGGATCCTTCATCTGGAGACAGGGTTGGATCTACTTTTAGAAATTGGTTATATCTTTGGGATCCCTAGAGTTCTAAGCAGTCATATGTGGTGTGAGACGTGGAGAGAATTCTCCGCTGTGACCTCGTAGGGGACTAGTTATGGGTGGTCTGGAGGCAAGGACCGATATATCTTAGGATACCCATGACTCAATTGGCTCGTTTAGAAACACGTGTAATCTACTTTTAACACCTGAATCCTAAGGGAAACATTGTCCGGATACGCCATTTTTATTGATTGTTAACTCCCTCTCCTTTCAGTCCCTGTACACTTGTAGTGACACTCTTAGGCTTAGCCATTAGATCATCACACACTACACTCATTAGGCTAGATAACAAAAGAGGAGCAATTACTAGTACTTCTGTTCCCTGTGGTTCGATAACCCGACCCTTTATCGTCTACTTTATTACTTGATGACCCGTGTACTTGCGGTAATGCAAGGGGTTGACACATCACCCTGTGTTACGGAAACACATTAACTAACTTCAAGATAAGAAATCTAACCTGACAATTGAGAATAATACCAAAACTAACAATTACAACTAAATAACAATCAAACAATGGTTGGAGATTATCAGGAATAATGGGAACACTTGGACCGTACTCCCTCGGGGATTAGACAATGAAGTATCAACTTCTATAAATACGCCGTAATTAATTAAAAGTGAAGTTTAACAGAAATGTGATATCAAGATGTGTTTTCACTGCACGCTAATTCGTAGGATCTAACGGGTTTTCACCGCACGCTAAATCAGACGATTAACGGGTTTTCACCGCACGTCACAACCACGCAACATGTAACAAGACATACATCCAATCACACATGCATTTCTAAGATTAAACTTCATAAATAATTGGAATCAAAGGGTTACAAATAGACTTCAACAATTCCCCAAGGTTTCAAGTCCAAGCTTCCCAAAAGGGGGAATAATGCAAAGATACGAAATCAAAAGATTACAAAAGTTTATGATCATAATGCGCAATTAAATGGAAAACTCTCTCGAACCCAAGAAGACAAGGGTTGGCTCAAAATTCCCCTAGACGTTGGAGGAGTCACGATCCTTGGCCGTGATGGTGCCCTAATAAACGATGACGGTGGTGTTGATGAGAAGCCACGGAACTTCTTGGCCTTTGAGTGAGGAATCCGTCCTTAATCTCGCAATAGATGTTCTTCTCTTCTCCAGCCTCTCTCTCTCTCTCTCTCTCCCCCCAAAAGTAGAATAAAACCCTAGCCTCCATTTTTTCAACTTCAGTAAAATCTTATATAGGAGTAAGTTTACAGGAAGCTTACGGGCATAAGCTAGGCCGTAAGCATCAGGGTTTCTACTTCCCTCTTGCCTTACGTCCCTGCTTACGGCCGTAAGCCTATCCCGTAAGGTTTTCTGTTTCGGGTTACGATCTTACTTACGACAGTAAGCCAGGGCCGTAAACCTCATCTGATAAATATTGTCTTCCAACCTTATGGCGTAGACGACCCCCGTAAACTCCTCTGTCTTCCACTTACGGTCTCACTTACGGCCGTAAATCCCGACCATAAGGTTCTCTCTAATGCAGGGCTCCTTCTCTTACGAGCATAAGGATGCCCGCAAGGCCTTCTGAATGTGGCTTATGGCCGTAAGCCTAGCCATAAGGTGCCCGTAAGTGGTGTAGCCCTCGAAATGGTAAGTCAGGAGCATGCCATCTTCGATGTTTTTATTCTCAAATGCTTCTTTTGGCTCTCCTTTAGCTTTAGCTTACACTTGGTGCCTATGAAGACAGTTTATACCCGATTTAGTCTCGTATTCCATTAAATTACTCCAATACTAACTCGATAAGTATACAACTTAATATGTAAAATAAGCAGAATTGTATACTTATCAAACCTCAATACGCCTCCAATCCTCTTAGTTGAGTCTGAGATGAATACTACTGAATCTTCCCTAACTCGGCCAAACTAGCAGCCAATTGAACTCCTACTCCCTATCAATAGAAACCTAACTAGGGTTTTCACTCATGCCCAAACTTGGCACTCTTCAATCATAACATAATAAACTCCATAACCATGTTATGTAAATATAGTCTTTCCATATATCTTTAACAAAATCTTCAAAGTTTGGTCTTCAATCATTATTCAATCCAAACCTTAAGGAATTATGTTAAATATCATCTCCTCCTTATGTGTCTTTATTCAAATCTTCTCATCAATTACCACTCTTTTATCTATCTTCACGCATAATATCTAACCATCTTAAGTTAATTAAGTTCTTTGCAATAATAGTTTCACCAAAGATAGCTCCAAAAAATCTTCAATCACCCTCACATAGTCCTCATCAAATCATTAATCTTATTAGCTTGGTCTCCAAGTAATTTGAGCCATACCTAATTTGGCTCCATGATATGTTGTCTCCACATATGATCTTCACTACAAATATCTTAAATACAATATTTTTTCCCTTAATAATGCTCCTTCAAAAATAGATTTCAATCATTTCTCAGTCTTCATCTCCAATTGGGCATGGAAATTTGGTTTTCTCTAATTAAGACTTTAATTTAAATTTTCCTCCATAGATAGATCCTTAGTAAGAATAGCATGTGCTTTGAATTTGACCAAGTTGCCATATCAAGCTGCCATCTCAGCAGGTTGCCACCTTATCACTCTTACCTTATCCTCCTGCTACTTTACCAACTTGTATGACAAATTATGCTAATTCACTAGACTACTGATACCAACAATAGAACATCAAAATATAATTGGGTTCTTGATAAACGTCTAAATGTATGTATTTTATATGTATAAGTGTACATGATTCTTATATTTTATCAGTGAATTAATGCCCTTTTTTGGTCTAAATTGTTTTATTTCATGTTTCAGGTACAAATAAAGCCTAAGTGAGCTCAACGATGAGATTTGAGAAGAAATCGACATCGAATGAGTCGTTTTAGGGCACCGGCACTGTAGCGGTACTTTAGCAGCCTGGAACGCAAAGATTTTGAAGAAAAATTTCTAAGTCTGGGAGTCCTCACGGCTGTGAGGTCAGTCGCAAGCGATTCATAGAGCGGCAATAATGTAGCAGTTTTGATTGATTCAGAGAGCGGCCGTGAGGAAGAGACCGAGTGTAGGCCTAACGTGATCACAGGTATACTTTCTATCTTTCAGCATGACGCTTATGCTTTAATTGATTCTGGGTCAAAACATTCTTTTGTTAGCACTATTTTTGCATGCCATGCCGATAGTACCCCTTCCTGCTTAGGGTGTGAGTTGGTGATTCAAACCCTCCTTAGTGAGGACGTAATCCGAAGTTTGGTATTTAGGGAATGTCCTGTGATAGTTAGCGAAGTGGTGTTGGAGGCAGACTTAATTCCTTTAGAGATGAAGGATTTTGATGCCATTCTTGGTATGGATTGGTTGGATAGGCATCATGCTTCCATTGACTGTTTCAAGAAGGAACTTTTACTAGGTCCTCAGGACGTGTAGTAGTGTTTAAAGGGAAGATAAGGACTTTACCTTCACGTTTGATTTCATCACTGAAAGCTAGAAAGCTGATGAGCAAGGGTTGTCCTGTGTTCTTGGCTCATGTGGTAAATACAAGAGTTAAGGAGTCAGCTCTAGAGAAGATACCAGTGGTGAGGGAGTTTTAGGATGTTTTTTCTGAGGAACTACCAGGTTAACTGATAAGTGTCTAAATACACCGTTTTGTAATGGGGAACTACTTATACTTTCATGCATTACAAAACAATTGCGTTGATGTGCTTTTCTTGTTTTTCTTAATTCAGGGCATCCACGGACTAGTTGCGTTATGAGGAGCGTTTACAACTAGAAAAGCGAGGCCGAGGAGCGAAAAAACGAAGGATAAACGAGCTCCGGATGGCACCCAAGCGTTCCTACACAACCCAAGCCCTTTTAGGGCCTGTGTGCGTGCTGTACACAGGCCGCACAACCCTGACAGAAGGGTGTGTGGCCTGGTGTGCGGCCACACACCAGGCCGCACACTAGTGTGCGGCCACGTGTGCGGCCCGCACACAGGCCACACGCTGGTCGGGATATTTAAGCTCGACTAGGGTTCTTCTAAGGAGAGCTGGCCACCGACGCCTCAAAACACTCCCACGCTCAAAGCTTCATCAAAGGAGGTCGTTTTGGAGTGAAATCAAGGGAGAGAAGACTGTGGAACTTGAGGATCATCATCCTAGAGCTTGCCGATGCGGATTCGACAAGTGCCTTCATCAAACCTAGTCGACACGCTCAAGAGGGAGTTCTTAGTGCTTTTGTTGATGTACTCTTTATTGTTTGAACTTTCTTTCTTATTCATGTCGAACTAAATCTCCCAAGGCCCCCAGGCAACCGGTGAACCTTGGGAGGAATACTTGTATTGGATGTTGTACTTTTAATTCAATGAATGCATGGTTTCTCATTTGGTTTCATACCTTGTGTACTTAATTGTAGTGATTTGCATGAGAACTCTGCATTTCATCTTATTGATTGTGCTTGGTTGTGCGAGGTGCGCTTTTGCATTAGATCCACTTAGTATGAAGAGGGATTCATTGTACCGGTGCACCGGATGTTCCGGGTGCCGGTAGCCTCCCGTAGGTTGTAGAGTTTATCTTAGCGAAATTACTTATAGATAACTCTAACCAAGGCTCCTTAATCCCAATGACATCGTGTGAATATCCTTTGGAAAAAGGAACTTGTACTGGATTAGGGCTACACTACGGAGGTTCCGGGGTAGTCAACCTCCGAGCCTAGACGGGCCAAAATACTACTCCATGCATGCATTACCTATTTTTATAACATCCTTGCTTGTATTTCTCCCGGGGGAATCCTCGCCCGGGGCATATCTCCTCTATTTGATTTCTCGTCGTTGTGTGCAACTTGTCAGTAATTAAAGTTTTTATCGTTAGTTTAAATTTCATTTCATTACAACAACCTCTGTTTTTGATTCGGCTAAACAATTGTCGAAGAGGAAGTAATAGTGGATCTCGGGACCCTAGGGAATACGACCCTCTTGTGCCCGTACAAGAGGTATTACTTGACGACCCGTGCACTTACGGCCGGGGAGCCGTGTGCCCGCTTTTTAGCGACGCAAGCGGCGACCATCATTTACCACAAGACAAAGACATGGAGTTTGTTATAGATTTGTTGCCTGGTACGGCTCCCATTTCTATACCACCTTACAGGATGGATCCTGCGGAGTTAAAGGAGTTGAAAACCCAATTGCAAGATCTGGTAGACAAGGGTTTTATACGACCAAGTATATCACCCAAGGGTGCACCTGTTCTTTTTGTTAAAAAGAAGGATGGATCTTTAAGGTTGTGTATTGATTATCAGCAACTGAATAAGGTGACAATTAAGAACAAGTACCCATTGCCCAGGATAGATGATTTGTTTGATCAATTAAAATGGGCCAAGGTGTTCTCCAAGATTGATTTGAGGTCTGGGTATCATCAGTTGAGGATTAAGTCAGAAGATGTACCGAAGACGGGATTTCGGACACGATATGGACATTATGAGTTTTTGGTGATGTCGTTTGGTTTGACTAATGCTCCTGCAACTTTTATGGATTTGATGAACAGGGTGTTTAGGCCTTATCTGGACAAGTTTGTCATTGTGTTTATTGATGATATTTTCGTTTACTGACCTTTTAATGAGGAGCATGCCCAACATTTGAGAGTTGTATGGCAAACTCTTCGGGAGAGGCGGCTGTTTACTAAGTTTTCTAAATGTGAGTTTTGGCTTTATGAAGTGGGATTCCTTGAGCATGTGGTGTCAGGAAAAGGGAGCTATGTGGATCCAAAGAAGGTGGAAGCCTTTGTTGATTGGGAAAGACCAAAGAATGTTACTGAAGTTTGAAGTTTTCTTGGACTTGCTGGCTATTATAGGAGGATTGTGGAAGGATTTTCTGCGATTGCATTACCTTTGTCGAAGTTAACTCGTAAGGAAGTGAAGTTCTCTTGGAATGATGAGTATGAGAAGAGTTTTCAAACTTTGAACGATCGATTGACATCAGCTCCTGTGCTTACTTTGCCAGAAAATGAGAAAGAGTTTGTGGTTGGAACTTGACACCCCCTTGTGCCTGCCCTTGTGGATTTTCAGCCTAACATGAAACAGTTAAGTACAAGGCCAATTCCTTAACTTTAAATCTCTAAATCATTCTAGATCAAGCCACACATGTATAATTATCATGAAACACCAAGAATAAACAATAAAAACACAGCAACGACAGAATTAACGCAAAGTCGCCTACCCAAGCCAATTATTACTGCAGAATTGAAAAACTAACTATGAAAGCAATAAAATGACTTGGGTTACCTCCCAAGAAGTGCTTGTTTTACGTCATTAGCTCGACGTACCTGTTCCTCTATGGGGGCTCATGCAAGTGAAATACCTCCTTTCCTGCAACTGCTTCTTCGCCTGAAAAATAGCGCTTCAACCTGTGCCCGTTCACCTTAAACGTCCCTTTTTCTGGGTAAGTGATTTCAACAGCCCCGTGCGGTGATACTTGAGTCACTGTATAAGGTCCTGACCATCTCGATTTTAATTTTCCTGGGAATAATCTCAAACGAGAATTGAAAAGTAACACTAAGTCGCCTTCATTGAACCCTTTCTGCAGTTTGATGTGCTTATCATGCCACCGATGCATTTTCTCTTTATAAATCTTTGCATTTTTCGTATGCACGCAACCGCCATTCATCTAATTCATTCAGCTGCGACTTCCTTTGTTCTCCAGCTTATGCAAGGTCAAAATTTATCGCCTTGATTGCCCAGTAACCTTTATGATCGAGTTCCACCGGTAAGTGACAAGATTTTCCATAAACCAAGCTGTATGGTGTTGTTCCCACTGGTGTCTTATAGGCCGTACGATATGCCCAAAGTGTGTCATCGAGACGTTCGGACCAATCCTTCCGGCTGTGTTCCACCGATTTCGCTAGAATTCTCTTAAACTCCCTGTTTGTTACCTCGACCTGGCCGCTCGTTTGCGGGTGGTATGGAGTGACTAGCCGATGATACACTCCATATCGTTTCAGTACCTTATCGAGCTGCACATTACAAAAATGAGTCCCTCTATCACTAATGATGATCCTGGGAGTACCAAAACGAGCGAACAAGCGCTTGAGAAATCTAACTAAAGTTCTAGCGTCGTTTGTGGGGAGAGCTTGTGCCTCAACCCACTTGGACACATAATCCACGGCGACTAGAATGTATCGGTTTCCATTTGAGCTAGGGAATGGTCTCATAAAGTCAATACCCCAAACGTCGAATACTTCACAGAACTGAATAGGATTTTGAGGCATCTCGTCCCGTCTAGACAAATTACCAGCTCTTTGACATTTATCACAGCTTTGAATGAATTGATGAGCATCTTTAAATATGGTTGGCCAATAAAAACCTGCAGCCAACACTTTCTCTGCAGTTCGGCCTGCTGCATAATGACCACCAGTGGGTCCCGAGTGGCAATGAGTAAGGATGCTCCACCCTTCTTCCCTTGAAACACATCTTCGCACTACATGGTCTGCACATACTCGGAACAGATATGGATCTTCCCAAAGGAAATTTTTCAGGTCGGCGAAAAACTTCTTCTTTTGCTGAAATGTGAGTCCCTTGGGGAGAACCTTGCCCGAAAGATAGTTTGCAAAATCAGCGAACCATGGAGTATCAGATATTGACTGATCTTGAACTCCATACAGGTGCTCCTCTGGAAATGAGTCGTTGATTTCATTATGAGTGGCTTCATCATCTTCTAAACCCTCCAGCCGGGATAAATGATCTGCTGCCAGATTTTCTGCACCCCTCTTGTCCTTGATTTCCACATCAAATTCCTGCAACAACAAAATCCAACGAATTAGTCTTTGTTTGGCATCAGCCTTGCTCATTAGATAACGAAGGGCCGAATGGTCTGTGAAAACAATCACTCTAGATAAAATTAAATAGGGTCTGAATTTATCAAACGCAAAAACTACAGCCAACAATTCTTTTTCGGTAGTTGTATAATTCTCTTGGGCGCTTGTCAATGTCTTGCTTGCATAATAGATTGGTTGAAAGTGTTTGTCTCTTCTTTGTCCCAAAACAGCCCCAACTGCATGGTCACTGGCATCACACATGAGCTCAAAGGGAAGGTTCCAATCAGGCGTGATTAGGATGGGTGAATGAGTAAGTTTTTCCTTTAATAAGCTGAAAGCAGATACACACTCATTATTAAACTCAAAATGGACATCCTTTTCCAAGAGTTTGGTAAGCGGTCGAGTGATCTTGGAAAAATCTTTTATGAAGCGACGATAGAATCCTGCGTGCCCCAAGAAGCTGCGAATTGCCTTGACGTTAGTTGGTGGTGGTAGCTTATCTATTGTTTCAATCTTTGCTCTGTCCACTTCGATTCCCTGGCTAGAGATTTTATGCCCCAGCACTATCCCCTCTTGCACCATGAAGTGACACTTTTCCCAATTCAAGGCAAGATTCGTTTCCTCGCACCGCATGAGTACCCTTTCGAAGTTCTTAAGACATGCGTCAAAAGAATCACCGAACACAGAAAAGTCATCCATGAAGACCTCCATGACATCCTCCAGTAGTTCATCAAAAATGGCTGTCATGCATCTTTGAAATGTGGCTGGTGAATTACATAACCCGAACGGCATCCTTCTGTATGCAAACGTACCATAGGGGCATGTAAATGTTGTTTTCTCCTGATCTTCAGGGGCGATCAGGATCTGAAAATACCCCGACATGCCATCCAGAAAATAATAGAACTGATGACCTGCGAGACGCTCTAGCATTTGATCAATAAAAGGAAGAGGGAAATGATCCTTTCTTGCGGCGTCATTTAATCTTCGGTAATCAATGCACACACGCCAACCGGTTACTGTACGTGTGGGTATCAGTTCGTTTTGCTCGTTCTTCACTACAGTCATACCCCCCCTTCTTCGGCACTACTTGAGTAGGACTCACCCAAGCACTATCGGATATAGGGTAAATAATGCCTGCATCAAGGAGCTTCACCACCTCTGCTTTTACTACCTCCTTCATGTTTGGATTAAGCCTTCGTTGAGGTTGGATGACTGTTTTATAGTTGTCTTCCATCAGAATCTTATGCGTGCAAAAGGATGGGTTTATCCCTTTGATGTCTGAAATCTTCCATGTAATAGCAGCTTCATGTGCTTTCAATAAAACCACCAGTTTTTCTTTTTGTGATGCAGAGAGGTTGGAAGCAATGATCACCGGCAACTTCGACCCTTCGGCTAAGAAAGTGTACTCTAGATGGTCAGGTAATGTCTTCAATTCCAGCTCAGGGGGTTCTTCCACTAAAGGCCGTAATCGATTACCCTATTTCTGCTCAATTTCTTCGAAACCCTTGTGTTCATTTTCCGGTTCCTCCTCGAATACCTCCAGTTTTGGTTGGGCTGATGGGACAATCTCTAAATCTTCAGGATAGTCTTCTCGAATGCCAATGCTACAAATTTCTGCTGCTAGGATTTGATCAACATCTTCTATAGAATCATCATCTCCATCTGAATTACTTTCTGTCATGATCATATTAAACTGTGCCATTGCTTCTTTCAGATTAACTTCAGGTTCTTCATTAAAAGAGAGGATTGCCGACTTATCAAATTGGTCTAGTAAGCTAGCCAGATATGCACCGTGATATGAATTCCCGAACCCAGTGATCGAGTCTTCGTGGCTCCACTTGTAAGTTGCAACTAATTGTTCTACCTTCTCTTCATTCGTCGCCATTACTTCCTTCAATGTCTCCAATATTTCCTTCATATTGAACATAGTCCTTGGGCACAATAAAAGACACAAAAATCAGAAAATGAGAATAATGAAAGTAGAGAATATGGAAAAGAAAAACAGTAAAAATAAATGAATGGCTAAAGTAACAAAATACTCGCGTTCCTAATATCCTGTTCCCCGGCAACAGCGCCAAAAACTTGATGCGTCTCCGCAACAACACAACAGGGTGATGTGTGTCAACCCCATGCGTTACCGCAAGTGCACGGGTCGTCAAGTAATAAAAGTGGACCCAAAGGGTCGGGTTGTCGAACCACAGGGAACAGAAGTACTAGTAATAGCCCCTCTTTTGTTATCTAGCCTAATGAGTGTAGTATGTAATGATCTAATGGCCAACACTAAGAGTGTCACCACAAGTGCGTAGGAAATAAAAGGAAAAGAGTTCTCAATCAATAAAAGTGAGGTATCCGGACAACGCTCCCCCTAGGATTTGGGTGTTGGATGTAGATTACAAGTGTTTCTAAACGAAAATAATGAGTCGTGGGTATCCAAAGGTATAACGGCCCGGCCCCTACCTCCAGGTCGCCGATAACTAGTCCCCTACGAGGTCCCGGCGGAGAATTCTCTCGACGCCTCACACCACATATGACTGCTTAAAACTCTAGGGATCCCAAAGATATAACCAATTCCTAAAAGTAGATCTAACCCTGCCTCCAGGTGAAATATCCCTAACACCCTACGAGGTCCCGGCGGAGAATTCTCTCGACGCCTTACACCACATATGGTTGCTTGACACTTAGGGAATATGAAGATAGGAAATATCTGTCGGAAGGGAAAGGGGACGCTCCGCTATCTCACGGCTCACTCTCTCAACCCTCTTTACTCTTGGTAATTCTAAACCTAGCGGTGATCTCTCTCTTCACTAGATTGAATAAAACATGCAAGGCAATTAATAATGAAATCAAAAGAACAAACAAACATTAAGAACTCAAGAGTAAAACTCAAACTGATAAATTCGAATAGAAACACAATGTAAATCTAATGAAAATAAGAATCCTAGGGTTTACATGTCCGAATACCCTCTAGGGGTTTAGCTCTCCATGGAGCGAGTCACAAAACAAATAATAAATTGAGAATAAAATTCCAAAGACATAAAGAATAACCCCCTTAAATCTGTGATGATAGTCTTGATGGGTAGTTTCCACGTCTGGATTGAATCCACTCCGAAGCTAGGTCGCCGATGGCTTCCTTGACGCTATGACGGAGGAGGAATCGATCCAAGTTGGTGAGGAAAGCTTCCCAAAACCGCCAAGAACTCCTTCCAAGCCCTAGCCGCCTTGTCTCTCGAAAGTGGCCGAAAAGATCCTTAAAAATTATCACAAGGCGGCTTTTATAATTTGAATTCGGGGCTTTACGCGGGCATCCACACGGGCATCCACACGGGCATCCACACGCCCGTGTGGAAATTCCACACGGGCGTGTGAAGTACTCTGCTACAGTCCTGCTACAGTGTGCTACAGTGATTTCCCCCCCCCCCCGGGAAGTCTTCCTTGGAGTCCACACGGTCGGGCACACGCTCGTGTGGTAGGGTGTGTGGCTTTCTATGCTTTGAAATCCTCAAGAACCTTCTTCTGCTTTGTACGGAAGCTGGGACATGGGCGTACTACTGCCTTTGTGCCCTTTCGGTTTGTGTAATGACTTGTACTCCTCCGAAAGTTGGCAACACCCCCATGCATATGAACACAGCTTCTGATTGTGGTCTTGGAACGTGTCATCACACCCTATCTTTGCTTCTTCCTGTATGTCATGTCTCCAAAGCCCTGTTTGCACAAAAGAACACAAAACACACCTTGTTAATGCTAGAACCTGATAAAAGTGATGCTCAATGCATGTAAACTGATATTATAAAATATATATAATCAAGCACTTATCAAAACTCCCCCACACTTAAGCTTTTGCTTGTCCTCAAGCAAACTAAACATTCATTACAAGGAAAGAAAGAATAAGTGCTTGGCCTCAGGTTCACTAGAAAGTACGAGAGTATGATTCTATAACAAAGGGGAAAACTATTTAACACCAAACAGCTCAGTCAATGCTCTAGAAAACAATCCAATGACAAGAAAGAAAAAGAAATCCGAAAGCGTGTGTGTGTGGAAAAACTCATCTCAATTCGACTCTATGTCCACTACTTACAGTTTTTATTGTTCGAGACTTATATAATAGCAAAAAGAGTGGTAGTAGCTGCACACAATCTCCAAGGTAGCCCTTTCACAAGCGGCCTCCCGAGTGGCTTTCAGACTTTAGAGATGGTAGCTCTTTCTACCGAGGGTGCTAGCTATCACATATCCCCTGTGATAGCTCTTTCTCTCATTAGGGCATAACTAGTATCCGACTTATGAGAGTAGCTGCATACAATCAAAGGTAGTAGCTCTTTTCAACCCCTATATACACGAAAGAATTCACAATTGCTAAACTGTATTCTTTTTTTTTTTTTCAAATAAAACAACTACTAACAAGTCTCAAAACATTAAACTAGAGCTTCTATAGGTCTAATGAGTGAGTAGAGTGCATAAATGGCAATCGGACAAAAATTTCTCAAAAAATTGGATGACAACTAGAACATGATGAAATCTAGTGTTCGAAGTTCTCCTATAGTCTAGAATCTAACTCTTAACCCTAAAGTGAACCTTCATAGGTTGCATGAGCATATACAATGAAAACAGACAATAAAGTGGTGTATAAAGTGATCCCTCCCCCACACTTAAGATGTACATTGTCCCCAATGTACACATGCAAGCACAATAAAATTATGAATTCTGAAAACAAAGCATGTGAGGGTATGCAAAAATCAAAATAATACTCCCCTGAATTCCAAGTGAAATAGTTGGTGGAATCTTGTACAAGGGTGTGTTTGGCTCAACGGGCATTTGGAGGTGAAACGGCCGTGTGACCTAGTCACACGGCCATGTGCATAACTTGATTTCCATTTCCCAAGACTCTCAAGACTATCTGCGGATTCATGGGGTTCAATGAAGCTCAACAAGATTAGAAAATAGAACAACGAAAACAACTAGAACCACAAAATAAAAATGACAGAAATAAAAGACAGAGTCTCAACGAGCATGCTGAAAATAAAACTACAGAAAATAAAATACAGAAGATAAAATAAAATGACTCAAGGACGCCTCATGCGTCAAGAAACTCTGCTGGTGCTGCTGGTGGTGCTGGTGGTGCTGATGTCGTCGCCTCAGATGCGGTGTCGCTCTCCAGAAAATGTCGAATGATGGACAACAGCGACGTCATCATGGACTGGTTGGCGAGCACAGTCGCCATGTCCCCCTGGAGAGCTCCAACTGCCACCTCGAGCCTCGCCAAACGGTCACGGGCTCGAGTGGAGGGCTGCTCTGGCTCTGGCTCGGATGCAGGGGCCTCGATGTCCATCGGCACAGCTGGGGGTGCCGGCGAATCAGGAGCGTCTGCTGGGTCGGCTGCCTCCTCTTCTGACTCCTCCTCTTCAGCCTCCACTGCGAGTATATAACGGCCGGTGCTCGTCTTCTTCACCATACGCATGGCTCGGAGGGATGCAAGCCCCATGGGTGCTGGTATGCTGATCCTCTACATCCCTCGAAGTGCCTCGGACAACCCCATGCCACGAACGAGTTGGGTAATGTATACTCCTGAAAAGATCACACCGACCCGCACGTAATGGCTTTGATGGCGGAGGTAATCCGCCACAACAAAGCCTAAATGCATGGGGATGTTCTGGACCATGGTGTACAGGTAAAGCAAGTCGAGGCGGCTCAAAACTCCAGTGCTGTCGCCTCGTCCCGTCACGGTCCTGCTGAAAATAGAATGTATATACCTGTAGGCCGGACGGCTGAGCATGGTGGCCTTGGAAGATCCCGGCTCGTATTGGAAGCCTCCGCATATGGTCCCGTACGCACGACTCGGGGTGAGTCCAATAGGGTAATCGACGATGAGTTGCTCGTACTCCCCCGTGTGAACATAGTCTCTGTCATATAAACCGAGAAAAAATGAGAGAACTGCGTGAGGCTCATGGAGTGGTACTGACCGAATAGCCTAAGCGGATCGTGTTCTCCCTCTCAAAATCATGGCGAGCACGGTCGAAATCGAATGAGGACAAGACCTCCCAGTGTGAGCTCACGATAAGTGGGGTCACGAATAGTGAGGAGCCGATCCCAGCCTCCCACAGCGGTAAGCTCGCGCACCTCATCGACCAAGTCAATCTCCTCTAGTGCCTTCCAATCGATCACGCGCGCCTGTCCGAATTTGAGACGCTGTAAGCGCTCATATCACTGTTGATGCTCAGGGACGGTGAACTCCAATTCCTCGGGAGGAGAAGGCTCCCGAGCGGCGCGAGAGCGCTTGTGGGCGACCTTCTTGGTTCTAGGGGCCATATCTGTGAAAATCAGGGCAAGTTAGTACAAAATCTAACTATGCAGAAATCCACATGGGCGTGTGGATGATCCACACGCCTGTGTGGATGATGAGGATGATCCACACGCCCTTGTGGATCATCCTCATCATCCACACGGGCGTGTGGATGGGCCACACGCCCGTGTGGATGCCCGACCATGGCCAAAAGGCCATGGTTGGGTGGTTTCCACACCTAAAAATAACCCTAAATCGACAAGCATGCACACTATGATAGTTTCCATGAAGAATTCATGCATAAAACATCAACAAATCACCAGATCTGAAATTCAAAATTCATGGCAAGAACTAGGAAAACTTGGAGCTTACCGGAGCTTTTTGATGAAGAAAGAGATGGAAATCGCCGGAAAAAACACCCAAGAATCCTTAAATAAGCTAAGGAGAAGCGTTAGGAACCCAAGAGGTGTGTCTCTTCGCGTGGAGGCGTCGGAAGGAGAAAAGGGGCGAAGGTTTGAATGAGTGTTCAAGGCCTTCTCATCTCCTTTATAAGCCACATGGGCGTGTGAGGGTCTCACACGCCCTTGTGGATGGCCACATGGGCGTGTGGATGAGCCACACGCCCTTGTGCTTTCGAAATTCGACTCCAGAACGCCACAAGGGCACTCACACGGGCGTGTGAGTGCCAGTGTGGATTAAAAAAATCGAGACAGAAGGCCACAGGGGGACTCACATGGGCGTGTGAGTGCCCTTGTGGACCTAGAAAATCCACAGGGGCAGCCACACGGGCGTGTGGCTGCCCATGTGCCTCTCTGGAGACCTGAAAATTAAATTTTCAGGTCTCACACGCCCAGGAGGGCCACAGGGGCACCCACACGCCCGTGTGGGTGCCCTTGTGCCCTTCTGTTTCATGTTTTTTTCAATTTTCCAGCAAGGCACAGGGGCACTCACACCCCCTTGTGCCTGCCCTTGTGGATTTTCAGCCTAACATGAAACAGTTAAGTACAAGGCCAATTCCTTAACTTTAAATCTCTAAATCATTCTAGATCAAGCCACACATGTATAATTATCATGAAACACCAAGAATAAACAATAAAAACACAGCAACGACAGAATTAACGCAAAGTCGCCTACTCAAGCCAATTATTACTGCAGAATTGAAAAACTAACTATGAAAGCAATAAAATGACTTGGGTTACCTCCCAAGAAGTGCTTGTTTTACGTCATTAGCTCGACGTACCTGTTCCTCTATGGAGGCTCATGCAAGTGAAATACCTCATTTCCTGCAACTGCTTCTTCGCCTGAAAAATAGCGCTTCAACCTGTGCCCGTTCACCTTAAACGTCCCTTTTTCTGGGTGAGTGATAAGTGCTTGCATGTATATAATCCTGGAAATGTTTTCCACGCATAAGCATCACATTTTTCAGGCTTTCTCGCTAATTTCGTGTGTTTTGGTGTTCTTTCACGCAATTAGGGTTGTGGAGACATGGTACGTGAATAAAGGCAAGATTAGGTCAGAATGGTGCCGAGTGGAGATCTTTTGTGCAATTACGAAGTTCAAGACACAAATCGGGTTCCAACGAGGGGGTATGTGCCAACTTCTAAAGACTTCAAGACAACTCTTGTAGAAGGACACGAAGGCAGTCATGCTCGCTCGTTCCGATTGGTTCAAAGATTTCAAAAGCTCTCCAAGGTTTTCCTATCATCAAGAAACGCCACTTGACCTTTCACATGGGCGTGTGTCCGTCCATGTGACCTCAGGAGAAGAAACGGGCGAAATCGGGGACTAGTATGAAGATTCCACAAGACAGAAAATCCACATGGGCGTGTGGAATTTCCACACGGCCGTGTGGCTTATTCACACGCCCGTGTGGATCCTCGAGATGGCCAATTATAAAGCCGTTCTGAAGCGTTATTAGGGGGATCATCTTCTAACTTTGAGAGGAGGTGACGGTTAGGGTTCAGGAGGTTCTTGCTACACTTTGGGGGCGCTTCATCACCGGTTTCATCATCATTCCCTTCCAAGGAGAGCTATTGGGGGAGCCTTCGACGACTCGATTCGACGAGGTGTGCCTTAGGCTTGGAGGAAGGGATTCTTTGAAGAAGAAGGAGAAGTTCCCATAGTCTATCAACACGAAGCTTAAGGGGGTTTTCTTTATGGATTTCTTGCACTTATCTTCATTTATTTTGATGAACTTGTATTGCTCCATGGAGAGCTAAACCCTTAGTGGGTACTTGGACTTGTAAACCCTAGATTTCCTATGTTTCATTGACTTTAATGCTTTCATTTCAATTTGAGTTTAAATTTGAGTTTCAATCTTGTATGCTTAATGGTTTCTCCTTTAGAGTGACACTTGGGTTGAGGGCTAATCCAATCATCCTTTTGACGAGTGACCAGCACCATTAGGATTAGATTACCAAGATTGAAGAGGGTTGAGAGGGTGAGTTGAGAGGTAGCGACGCGTCCCCTTTCCCCTCCGGTGTGGTTTTCCCTACCTTCATATTCCAAGTATTACTTTCGATCTCAAAGAGAGTTAGGCGTTGAGAGAGGCCTTTCCGCCGGGACTTATTTGTGATTAGGGATCTTTCACCTGGACCAAAGGGATTGATCTATAGTTGGGAATAGGGTTTACCACTTGGAATCCCTAGAGCATAGCGCAGTCATACGTGGTGTGAGGCGTTGAGAGTCTTCTCTCCGCCGGGACCTCGTAGGGGACTAGTCAAGGTTGACCTTAGATTTGGGACCTTGTATCTTTGGATTCCACGACTCTTGAAATCTTCATTTAGTAAGAGTGTTTGAAGTCTTGCACTTGAAACAAGGATTCTAGGGGGAGCAGTGTCCGAGTACCCCATTCTTATCTCGATCTTTTTCCTACTCTCTAGCTTTAACTTTCAGTTTTTTAATTTCTGTTTTTAATCATTTTTTAATCTCAACAACAATCGGTTTTCTTTGGCTACTTAGCGAAGTGTTTTTGTTTCTATCGTCTACTCCCTGTGGATTCGACTACCCACCCGTTGGGTACTTTATTACGTCGACACCCGTGTACTTGCGGAACACACACGCAAGGGTGTGTCAAGTTTTTGGCGCCGTTACCGGGGAGTTAGGCGTTTTAGGAATTTTTACACTTTGTTTCGCTAGTCATTTTTCGCACATCCTATTTCACACTTCTTTTACTTCCATCGTTCTGACTTTACTTTCTTTTCCTTGATTTCAGCTCCAGGTTATGACCCGTGGACATCCTTCGACATTAGTGGAAGGTGATCCGGAAATAGAGAGGAGATTGCACAGACGGGGAAGACAACCTGAATTGGAACAGTTTGGTCAGGCTGAGATAGGAGTTGAAGAGTCCGCAACCATGGCTGAACAGAATGAGCAACAGCGGACCCTTTCTGATTTTGCTAGGCCGTCTGTTCGTGGTACACAGTCAAGTATAGTCAGGCCACCAATTTCAGCTCATAACTTTGAGCTTAAGCCTGGGTTCATTCAGATGGTCCAACAGTCCGCACAGTTCAATGGGTTAGCTGATGAAGACCCAAATAATCACATTGAGAATTTCTTGGAGGTGTGCGACATGTTGAAAATCAATGGAGTCACGGACGACGCCATCAGATTGAGAGCCTTCCCATTTTCCTTGAAGGGGAAAGCAAAACAGTGGTTGCAATCTTTACCTAGAGCATCAATTACCACTTGGGAAGAGATGGTTGAGGCCTTCTGATAAACGTCTAAATATACGTATTTTATACGTATTCATTTGTATTATTTTATTATCTTTTTGATAAGTCAATGCCCTTTTTATAGTCTAAATCTCTTTATTTTGTGTTGCAGACCCTAAATGAGCTCAAGAACGTATTTAGGAAGAATTCGACACCAAATACGACTTTTTTGGGTTTTTCACTGTAGCAGTACTGTAGCAGAAATACTGTAGCATAATCACTGTAGCAGGGGTACTGTAGCACCGAGGTGAAAAGTTTCTGCAAAATTCTCTGGATGCCTCACGGGCAACCTCACGGCCGTGAGGCAGCCCGTGAGGAGTCGCGACTTTCACCCTTTTTAAAGACTTTTAGGGCATGGAAAAGGGGACTTTGGATCTATTCTTCTAGGGCCGGCGCCCCACCTTCCTTGCCGGCCATTTCCGGCGATCTACAACACAATCTTCACCAAGAGGGAGGCACACATCGAAGGAGAAGGTTTGGAGAGAAGATCCAAGACATCAAGGTGTATTTTGAAGGTCTTCATCCATTCAAGGGTTTCCAAAGCTAGAGGGAGTGTTTCTTCCTTCTTTTCTTGTTTATTTGCTCCTTGAACTTGTATAAGTGTTCCTCTTTCATGAGTAACTAACTTATTTGTGGTTTGGACATGATGAACTCTAGGGGTGTTTGTTTGTAATTTGGATGATTATCCTTGTGATGTATTGTTGGATGTTGTATTTCTTTTATGGAATCTTATAGTTTGTGGTTCATGTTTGGTGTATTTTAATGCCTTGGTATGCATGAGAACTCGGTGCGCCATTTCTAGGAAATGCTAGGTTGCATGACCATTGCCCTAGTATTAGACTCACCAAGCTTGAAAGGGATTCATGTATGAATACACCGTGACCATCGGGTATTTCGTACCCCTCCAACCATTAGGGATGAACATAGATATTGTGTTTGACCCTAATTAGAGATTTCCCTAAGTTTAATGCAATCATAGGAGGATTTGGGCGGATGTGATTCCGATCCAATACTTCTATCGGATTAGGGGTTGATCGTCGTGACCATCGGGGTTGACCTACTTTAGGAGTCTCTTGGCCCAGCTACCATCTCAACATTTCATCCTAAATTCAGGACCTAATGACAACTCTAGGGGAATTCATTGTCCAAATCACCTCTTCGTGTGTTTGATTCTCCCTTGTTCGCTAAATGTGTGTAGTAGTAGCCCGGATTTCATATTAGTAGTTTTTTTATCTTTTCGCAATCACTATTTATCTTTTGTAGTGTTAGGCTAGGAAATAGACGAAAGGGGAGTAATAGTAGCTCCTTGGGCCCTTGGGAATACGACCCACTCGTGCTTGCGCGAGTGGTTTATTACTTGACGACCCCGTGCGCTTGCGGGATAACCATCACCTTCCTTGCCCGATATTTCCCTCCTGGGAAATCGGCAAAGCTTAGAAATGAAATTTCTTCCTTCATGCAATCGGAATTGGAGTCTCTTTTCGAGACATGGGAAAGGTTCAAGGACCTTCTGCGCAAATGTCCTCAACATGGGTTCCCCGAGTGGATGGTCATTCACACCTTCTACAATGGATTGAACCCAAGCACAAGACAGCTACTTGATGCCGCAGCAGGAGGTACCTTAGGAAGCAAGACCCCCGAAGCTGCCCGCCAACTGATAGAAGAAATGGCTATGAATAGCTATCAGTGGAATGCTCGAGACAAGAGGAAAGTGGCAGGTATTCATGAAGTTGATGCAGTGACATCTCTAGCAGCTCAAGTTGAAGCATTGAGCAAGAAGTTGGACACTTTGGCAGGCCCATCTAGAATAGCTGCAGTGATGAATTGTGATAGTTGTGGAGGAGGGCATGTATCTGCTGATTGCAATATTTCTATGGTCGGAACAGCACCTGTTGAACAGGTTGATTTTGTGGGGAATGCTGGACGGGGTCAAGGAAACCCCTATAGCAACACCTACAATCCGGGGTGGCGAAACCACCCGAACTTTGCATGGAGCAATCAAGGGCAACAAAGGCCCTCTGCACCCCCCGAATTTCAGCAACCCCAACAACCAAACATGGAGGGCCGAGTTTCAAGGCTTGAGAACCGAATGACAGACTTGGAAAAGGCATTGACCAAGTTCATTCAGTCCTCAGACACGCGCTTTCAAGGTGTGGAGAGTACACTTCGCAATCACACCGCTTCCCTACATAACTTGGAAAATCAGGTGGGGCAGATTGCGAAATCGTTATCTGAACGCCCACAAGGAAGTCTCCCGGGAAATACAGAGACCAACCCAAGAGAGCAGCTGAAGGCAATCACTCTAAGGAGTGGTCGTGAGGTTGAGGGTAGAGTTCCCGCTGAAGAGGTTGTTCAAATTCCTGCTAAGGAGAAAGACAAGGAAAAGGGTAAGGAAAAGGAGGTAGCACCTGCACCATACAAACCAAGGATTCCTTACCCTTCAAGGCTTAAGAATGATCAAAATGATGAGCAGTACAAGAAGTTTCTGGGCCTTTTCAAGCAGCTGCACATCAATATTCCTTTTGTGGAGGCTTTGTCTCAAATGCCTCGGTATGCAAAGTTCTTGAAGGACCTCTTAACCAACAAGAGGAAATTGGAAGAGGGTGCAGCGGTGATTTTGGATGCATCTTGTTCAGCTATGTTGCAGAAAAATTTACCTGACAAGATGAAAGACCCCGGAAGCTTCATCATCCCATGTAACATTGGGAATTTGGGTGAAGAGAAGGCATTAGCGGACTCAGGGGCCAGTATCAATGTCATGCCTTACTCCTTCTTTAAGAAGCTGGGACTGGGAGAGCCAAGGCCCACTCGGATGACCTTACAACTAGCTGACCGCTCCATTCGTCACCCGAGAGGCATCATTGAAGATATTTTGGTGAAAGTAGATAAGTATATATTTCCTGCAGATTTCGTGGTGCTGGATGTAGATGAGAATGTCGACGTGCCACTAATACTTGGAAGACCCTTCTGCGTACTTCCAAGGCTCTTATAGACATGGATGGCGGGGAGATGACATTGAGGATAGGAGATGAGAAGCTGACCTACCGCCTTGCTGAAGCCATGAGACATTCTCTCAACTTTGATGATACTTTGTATTTTCTTGACACTACTGATGCTTTGATTGATGATTATGTGCAGGAAATCTTTTGCCCGGATCCACTAGCTGATTTGTTGGATCGAGAGATGGATGATGATCACAGTTCATCAGTTGACCTGGAAAACAAGGATACATCTACCACGGGTACGGTCAACAAACTAATGAAAAAGCTAAAGAGGGTAAGACATCGCCGCAAGAAGCAAACGAATGAACCTGCGGACGTTCCTTCAAGGTCTAAGGATGATATCCCTCCATCTGGTAACAAATTCGATCACTCATCTTCTAAATTCCAGAACTTATGCTCTTCTTGTTTCACATTTCCAAACAGCGAGGTGCTTTCGACTCATGACCCCCCTTGAGTTTAGAGAGGCAGGTACGTCAAGCTAGTGACGTAAAACAAGCGCTTATTGGGAGGCAACCCAATTTTTAAAACTCTTTGCTTGTGTTGTAGTTAGTTTTATTTCTGCATTTTTTGTTTTGTTTAGTTTGTAGTGTGTGGATTCATTGCTGGTATTGCATTTTTATGTGTTCATCGTTTATGACAAGTTAGGTGGTATTCCTGTGAATTTAGCGAGATTTTAAGTTATAAACGTGTTAGTTTTCAACTTCTGCGGTCGTTCCATGTGTTTTCATTAATTTCTGCAGAATTTAGACTATTTTTGAGTTGAAGAATGGAAACACACGGCCATGTGGAATTTCCACATGGCCGTGTGGATGAATTTGTGACAGAATTTACTCATCCAGAGAATCCCCACGGCCGTGTGGAAATTCCACACGACCATGTGGATTTATTTAGTACAAACCTTCACAATACAGAGAATCCACACGGCCGTGTGGAAATTACCCACGGCCGTGTGGAATTTCGGGGAGTTTTATAAGGCCATACAGAGAATCCACACGGCCGTGTGGAATTTCCACACGGCCGTGTGGGGTACTTAAACATGAAAAGGGCCCTTTCTCTTTATATTCCCCCCAAGCAACCCTTCATCTTCAAACGCCTCCTCTTCAAAGGTCGCGACGGTTGCTCTTCTCCTTCCATTCTCTCGCTTATTTAAGGGATTTGTGGGCCTTACTCGTTGCTACATTGTTAGATTGGACTCATCTTCTCCGGTAAGCCTTCTTCCCCTCTTCTTGCCATGAAACCTTCATTATTTGTTGTGGATGTTGAATCTTGTGTTTTTGCATGCTATTTTCGTGTTTAATACTTAGATTATTGCTTAAAACACTTGTGCTCAAATGTGTGGATGATTGTATTAAATGGTGTGGATTCACCATGGCACTTTGGCCATGGTCGAAGATCCACACGGCCGTGTGGATTATCGCGGTGCCCCCTTTGAATTCCAGAGGAGACACACGGCCGTGTGGAAATTCCACACGGCCGTGTGTATTGCCTGTTTCTTTGTTTTTGGGTAACCAGAGGAGACACACGGCCGCGTGGAAATTATACACGGCCATGTGGAATTCTGGGAACCTATTTTAAGCTCCGAATTAACTTGTTTACCTCTCTTATGCACAGGAATGGCCCCAAGAACGAAGAAACTCGCTCATAAGCTCCCTCGTGAGGCCCGTGAGGTCCGGGAGTCCCGTGATCTCTCGCCCGCACCATTCGAGTTCGCCGGGCCCGAACATCAAGCACGGTTTGATCGACTTTCCAAGTTGAAGTTTGGCCAGACGCGAATCCCTGACTTGCAAGCTTTGGAAGCGATAGAACACGAACGTGCGGCAGAGTTGGCGGATGAAGTCCGTGAGCTTATTGCTGTGGGCGGGTGGGAGCGACTATTGTGCATCAAAGACCCAGCCACTCGCGATCTCAATTTCGAAGTCCTCGCGACATTCGAGTTTGATCGCTCCCACACCGACTACCACCGGCCGGACACAGTTCGATTCCGCATCTTTGGGCAGTACCACAGCATGAGCTTGACAGATTTTGCTGTCGCCCTCGGCCTGTACGATCGAGACTTCATCCACACGGAGGAGTACGCGCAGCTGCCATTCGACTATCCTTTCCGCGTCACTCCAAGCCGAGTTTGCCGCATGTTGTGTGGAGATATACAGTACGAGCCCGGGTTGACCAAGGCGTCTTTGCTCCTCCGCCCCGCCCACAGGTACATTCATGCCATCCTGAGCAGGTCTATTACTGGGCGGGGAGACAGCACCGGCGTATTGGGGCGGCTGGACCTCCTCTACTTATACTCTATGGGGCAGAGCCTGCCCCTACACCTGGGGTGCGTGGTAGCTGATTTTCTGAGGCACCAGGGACAGTACGCGCGGATAGGAGTTTTTTTCTCTGGTCCCTACATCACCCGACTCATCCGAGGAATGGGACTGATTGATGCTGTTCGGGGAGCCGACAAGGTTATTGTTCCCTCCCCACTTGGCCTTGATACCTTGCGTATGATGGGCATGGTGAAGAGGGCCGCCCCCGGCAGGTACGTACTTGTTGTTCCATTCCCAGATGAGTCCGAGGAGTCTGAGGACGAAGATGAAGACTCGGAGGAGACCCGGGCTGGGCCATCATCACAACCCGCACCCATGGAGGCGGAGGACACCCCAGCAGACGAGGAGGTGCCACCGGTATCAGCACCTGCATCTCCTCCAGCACAGGATCGCATAGGCAGACTTGAGGCTGCTGTGGGGACTCTCCAGACTGATCTCGCCGCCATGCGGGTGACTCAGGCAGCGAACCACACTGAGGTTCTCGCTCGCATGGCTGAGTACCACTCGGAGATGATGACGCACATCACTTCACTCCACCAGTTGATGGCGAGAGGTAGCGATTCCACTTCGCCGTCCCCACCCCGAGAACCTTACGCCTCCCCAGCATCCCCAGCAGCACCAGCAGATGCCGACGCTTGATGCGTCTTTTACTCTTCTTTTTATTTTCTTGTATTTTCTTTTCTGTTGAGTCTTTGTGTTCTCAGAAAGGTTCCACCTTCTACGAGTTATCTTACTGCTTTTATTTTTCATGTTCTTGTTTCAGTTTGTTTTTGGTTTGTTTATTTTTGTAATCTTTTAATCGTAGCTTTTGTTGAAATCCACTGAACCCCTTTTGTGATGTGCAGATAGACTTGTCAACTTGGTTTTGAGAAATGGTCATAGGCACGGCCGTGTGGAATTTCCACACGGCCGTGTGAGCTTCACAACCCTACGCAACTCCACTTCCCGCTTTCACACCTCCATTCCAACACCACACTCGGAGATCAGGGGAGTGTTGTTTTTAATACCCACGCCTCATGTTTTTATTTGTGTTCTTATGTTGCATGTTTGTATGAGTACATTGAGGGCAATGTACAGCTTAAGTGTGGGAGGGAGTTCACACTGCACACGTTCTTTATTCTTGATCATCACTTTCATGCTCATCTAGCCAATGACAGTTCACCCTAAGGAACATGAGTGTATTTTCGAATTTAGGAGAAATTTAAACTTCGGTTGTTACCATGCTCTAGTTTACTCGAAAAACTTAGAAGTTTTTTGTCTGATTGCATTTCTTGCACTTTACTTGCTCTGTTAACCCTGATAACGCTAGTTCAGTGTGAAAGGACATTAGTTTCATTTTTCTTGAGCAATATTAAAAAAAAAAAAAAAATGGTGCTCCTTTGTTCTTGGGGTGGAAAGAGCTACCACCTATTCTGTATGCAGCTACTCTCATAAGTCGGATACTGGCTATGTCCTAATGAGAGAAAGAGCTATCTAATAGGCTGTGTGAAAGCTAATACTCCCTGGTGGAAAAGAGCTACCACCTTAATAGGGTGAAAGCCGCCTAGGAGGCATCTTGGGAAATGGCTACCTTTGAGGTTGTGTGCAGCTACCACCGATTTCTTTTTCCTAGATAAGTCCTTGTTTTAATAATGTTCAAGCATAGACCTGGGGTTGGCATGAGTAAGTGTACACACACTCACGCTTTCAGATTTTATTTTCTTCGTAATTTGAGTTTTTGCTAGAGTTGTGGTTTTTATCTATCTATGTTTAAATTCTCCCTTTTTGAGAATACTATCGTTGTACACTTTTGGTGAAGTTAAGGCCAAGCATTTTCATCACTCAACCTTTAATTCTCATGGTATGAACTTTGCTTGAGGACAAGCAAAAGCTTAAGTGTGGGGGAGTTTGATAAGTGCTTGCATGTATATAATCCTGGAAATGTTTTCCACGCATGAGCATCACATTTTTCAGGCTTTATCGCTAATTTCGTGTGTTTTGGTGTTCTTTCACGCAATTAGGGTTGTGGAGACATGGTACGTGAATAAAGGCAAGATTAGGTCAGAATGGTGCCAAGTGGAGATCTTTTGTGCAATTACGAAGTTCAAGACACAAATCGGGTTCCAACGAGGGGGTATGTGCCAACTTCTAAAGACTTCAAGACAACTCTTGTAGAAGGACACAAAGGCAGTCATGCTCGCTCGTTCCGATTGGTTCAAAGATTTCAAAAGCTCTCCAAGGTTTTTCTATCATCAAGAAACACCACTTGACCTTTCACATGGGCGTGTGTCCGTCCATGTGACCTCAGGAGAAGAAACGGGCGAAATCGGGGACTAGTATGAAGATTCCACAAGACAGAAAATCCACATGGGCGTGTGGAATTTCCACACGGCCGTGTGGCTTATTCACACGCCCGTGTGGATCCTCGAGATGGCCAATTATAAAGCCGTTCTGAAGCGTTATTAGGGGGATCATCTTCTAACTTTGAGAGGAGGTGACGGCTAGGGTTCAGGAGGTTCTTGCTACACTTTGGGGGCGCTTCTTCACCGGTTTCATCATCATTCCTTTCCAAGGAGAGCTATTGGGGGAGCCTTCGACGACTCGATTCGACGAGGTGTGCCTTAGGCTTGGAGGAAGGGATTCTTTGAAGAAGAAGGAGAAGTTCCCATAGTCTATCAACACGAAGCTTAAGGGGGTTTTCTTTATGGATTTCTTGCACTTATCTTCATTTATTTTGATGAACTTGTATTGCTCCATGGAGAGCTAAACCCTTAGTGGGTACTTGGACTTGTAAACCCTAGATTTCCTATGTTTCATTGACTTTAATGCTTTCATTTCAATTTGAGTTTAAATTTAAGTTTCAACCTTGTATGCGTAATGGTTTCTCCCTTAGAGTGACACTAGGGTTGAGGGCTAATCCAATCATCCTTTTGACGAGTGACCATCACCATTAGGATTAGATTACCAAGATTGAAGAGGGTTGAGAGGGTGAGTTGAGAGGTAGCGACGCGTCCCCTTTCCCCTCCGGTGTGGTTTTCCCTACCTTCATATTCCAAGTATTACTTTAGATCTCAAAGAGAGTTAGGCATTGAGAGAGGCCTTTCCGCCGGGACTTATTTGTGATTAGGGATCTTTCGCCTGGACCAAAGGGATTGATCTATAGTTGGGAATAGGGTTTACCACTTGGAATCCCTAGAGCATAGCGCAGTCATACGTGGTGTGAGGCGTTGAGAGTCTTCTCTCCGCCGGGACCTCGTAGGGGACTAGTCAAGGTTGACCTTAGATTTGGGACCTTGTATCTTTGGATTCCACGACTCTTGAAATCTTCATTTAGTAAGAGTGTTTGAAGTCTTGCACTTGAAACAAGGATTCTAGGGGGAGCATTGTCCGAGTACCCCATTCTTATCTCGATCTTTTTCCTACTCTCTAGCTTTAACTTGCAGTGTTTTAATTTCTGTTTTTAATCATTTTTTAATCTCAACAACAATCGGTTTTCTTTGGCTACTTAGCGAAGTGTTTTTGTTTCTATCATCTACTAACTGTGGATTCGACTACCCACCCGTTGGGTACTTTATTACTTCGACACCCGTGCACTTGCGGAACACACACGCAAGGGTGTGTCAGTGAGTGATTTCAACAGCCCCGTGCGGTGATACTTGAGTCACTGTATAAGGTCCTGACCATCTCGATTTTAATTTTCCTGGGAATAATCTCAAACGAGAATTGAAAAGTAACACTAAGTCGCCTTCATTGAACCCTTTCTGCAGTTTGATGTGCTTATCATGCCACCGACGCATTTTCTCTTTATAAATCTTTGCATTTTTCGTATGCACGCAACCGCCATTCATCTAATTCATTCAGCTGCAACTTCCTTTGTTCTCCAGCTTGTGCAAGGTCAAAATTCATCGCCTTGATTGCCTAGTAAGCTTTATGCTCGAGTTCCACCGGTAAGTGACAAGATTTTCCATAAACCAAGATGTATGGTGTTGTTCCCACTGGTGTCTTGTAGGCCGTACGATATGCCCAAAGTGTGTCATCGAGACGTTCGGACCAATCCTTCCGGCTGTGTTCCACCGATTTCGCTAGAATTCTCTTTAACTCCCTGTTTGTTACCTCGACCTGGCCGCTCGTTTGCGGGTGGTATGGAGTGGCTAGCCGATGATACACTCCATATCGTTTTAGTACCTTATCGAGCTGCACATTACAAAAATGAGTCCCTCTATCACTAATGATGATCCTGGGAGTACCAAAACGAGCGAACAAGCGCTTGAGAAATCTAACTACAGTTCTAGCGTCGTTTGTGGGGAGAGCTTGTGCCTCAACCCACTTGGACACATAATCCACGGCGACTAGAATGTATCGGTTTCCATTTGAGCTAGGGAATGGTCCCATAAAGTCAATACCCCAAACGTCGAATACTTCACAGAACTGAATAGGATTTTGAGGCATCTCGTCCCGTCTAGACAAATTACCAGCTCTTTGACATTTATCACAGCTTTGAACGAATTGATGAGCATCTTTAAATATGGTTGGCCAATAAAAACCTGCAGCCAACACTTTCTCTGCAGTTCGGCCTGCTGCATAATGACCACCAGTGGGTCCCGAGTGGCAATGAGTAAGGATGCTCCACCCTTCTTCCCTTGAAACACATCTTGGCACTACATGGTCTGCACATACTCGGAACAGATATGGATCTTCCCAAAGGAAATTTTTCAGGTCGGCGAAAAACTTCTTCTTTTGCTGAAATGTGAGTCCCTTGGGGAGAACCTTGCCCGAAAGATAGTTTGCAAAATCAGCGAACCATGGAGTATCAGATATTGACTGATCTTGAACTGCATACAGGTGCTCCTCTGGAAATGAGTCGTTGATTTCATTATGAGTGGCTTCATCATCTTCTAAACCCTCCAGCCGGGATAAATGATCTGCTGCCAGATTTTTTGCACCCCTATTGTCCTTGATTTCCACATCAAATTCCTACAACAACAAAATCCAACGAATTAGTCTTGGTTTGGCATAAGCCTTGCTCATTAGATAACGAAGGGCCGAATGGTCTGTGAAAACAATCACTCTAGATAAAATTAAATAGGGTCTGAATTTATCAAACGCAAAAACTACAGCCAACAATTCTTTTTCGGTAGTTGTATAATTCTCTTGGGCGCTTGTCAATGTCTTGCTTGCATAATAGATTGGTTGAAAGCGTTTGTCTCTTCTTGCTCAAGTTTGATTTGAAGTTTGGTTACGGGGAACTTCAACGGCTTAGGCGAGGGCTCACGAGGCCCACAAGGATGCTTATGTGCACATTTTCTTGTCCTTGGAGGCTTTTCTGCGCAAAAAAGAGGCAAACGGGTCATTTCAGGGTAAAAAATTAAGTGCCAGGGATCCACATGGCCGTGTGGAATTTCCACACGGCCGTGTGGACCCTCTGGATGAGAAAACCTCCCCTTTATGATCCACACGGCCGTGTGGAATATCCACATGGCCGTGTGGATCTTCGGCCATGGCTATACGGCCATGGTTGATCCACTTTGACGCGTGCAAAGTTGCCATACTTCCACCATTGGTGTCTATAGCATAAAAGCAAGTATTTCCCATGAAAATAGCATGCTAAAACACAAGAATCATCACCCAAATCCAAGAAAGAAAATTCATGGCAAGAAGAGAGAAAAGAGGGCTTACCAGATGATGCTCCATAGCATGATAAAACTCCGATTAAAACACCCAAATCCTATAAATAAGCGAGCAAATGGAAGAAGAAGATGTATAGTCGCGATCCTTGAATGTGAAGAGGCGCAAAGATGAAATGAAAGAAGAATGGCTTCTTTCAGACTTAAGCAATCCACATGGCCATGTGGAAATTCCACATGGCCATGTGTTTTCTCTGGATGAGCCCCTTCACAATGCCTGAATTTCCACACGGCCATGTGGAAATTTGATAAGTGCTTGATTATATATATTTTATAATATCAGTTTATATGCATTGAGCATCACTTCTATCAGATTTTAGCATTAACAAGGTGTGTTTTGTGTTCTTTTGTGCAAACAGGGCTTTGGAGACATGACATACAGGAAGAAGCAAAGATAGGGTGTGATGACACGTTTCAAGACCACAATCAGAAGCTGTGTTCATATGCATAGGGGTGTTGCCAACTTTCGGAGGAGTACAAGTCATTACACAAACCGAAAGGGCACAAAGGCAGTAGTACGCCCATGTCCCAGCTTCCGTACAAAGCAGAAGAAAGTTCTTGAGGATTTCAAAGCATAGAAAGCCACACACCCTACCACACGAGCGTGTGCCCGACCGTGTGGACTCCAAGGAAGACTTCGGGAAAAATCACTGTAGCATCCACTGTAGCATCTACTGTAGCAAATTACTGTAGCAGTACTGTAGCAGAGTGCTTCACACGCCCGTGTGGAATTTCCACACGGGCGTGTGGATGGCCGTGTGGATGCCCGCGTAAAGCCCCGAATTCAAATTATAAAAGCCGCCTTGTGATAATTTTTAGGGATCTTTTTGGCCACTTTCGAGAGACAAGGCGGCTAGGGCTTGGAAGGAGTTCTTTGCGGCTTTGGGAAGCTTTCCTCACCAACTTGGATCGATTCCTCCTCCGTCATAGCGTCAAGGAAGCCATCGGCGACCTAGCTTCGGAGTGGATTCAATCCAGACGTGGAAACTACCCATCAAGACTATCATCACGGATTTAAGGGGGTTATTCTTTATGTCTTTGGAACTTATTTCTGAATTTATTATTTGTTTTGTGACTCGCTCCATGGAGAGCTAAACCCCTAGAGGGTATTCGGACATGTAAACCCTAGGATTCTTATTTTCATTAGATTTACTTTGTGTTTCTATTCGAATTTATCAGATTGAGTTTTACTCTTGAGTTCATAATGCTTGTTTGTGCTTTTGATTTCATTATTAATTGCCTTGCATGTTTTATTCAACCTAGTGAAGAGAGAGATCACCGCTAGGTTTAGAATTACCAAGAGTAAAGAGGGTTGAGAGGGTGAGCCGTGAGATAGCGGAGTGTCCCCTTTCCCTTCCGACAGATATTTCCTATCTCCATATTCCCTAAGTGTCAAGCAACCATATGTGGTGTAAGGCGTCGAGAGAATTCTCCGCCGGGACCTCGTAGGGGGTTAGGGATCTTCCACCTGGAGGCAGGGTTAGATCTACTTTTAGGAATTGGTCATATCTTTGGGATCCCTAGAGTTTTAAGCAGTCATATGTGGTGTGAGGTGTCGAGAGAATTCTCCGCCGGGACCTCGTAGGGGACTAGTTATCGGTGACCTGGAGGCAGGGGCCGTTATACCCTTGGATACCCACGACTCATTGTCTTCGTTTAGAAACACTTGTAATCTACATCCAACACCCGAGTCCTAGGGGGAGCATTGTCCGGATACCTCACTTTTATTGATTGAGAACTCTTTTCCTTTTTATTTCCTGCGCACTTGTGGTGACACTCTTAGTGTTGGCCATTAGATCATCACATACTACACTCATTAGGCTAGATAACAAAAGATGGGCTATTACTAGTACTTCTGTTCCCTGTGGTTCGACAACCCGACCCTTTGGGTCCACTTTTATTACTTGACGACCCGTGCACTTGCGGTAACGCAAGGGGTTGACACACATCACCCTGTTGTGTTGTTGCGGAGACGCATCAAGTTTTTGGCGCCGTTGCCGGGGAACAGGATATTAGGAACGCTAGTATTTTGTTACTTTAGCCATTCATTTATTTTTACTGTTTTTCTACTCCATCTTCTCTACTTTCATTATTCTCATTTTCTGATCTTGTGTCTTTTATTGTGCCCAAGGACTATGTTCAATACGAAGGAAA
This sequence comes from Dioscorea dumetorum, assembly GCA_902712375.1. Classification (NCBI taxonomy): domain Eukaryota; kingdom Viridiplantae; phylum Streptophyta; class Magnoliopsida; order Dioscoreales; family Dioscoreaceae; genus Dioscorea; species Dioscorea dumetorum. The sequence continues at coordinate 52,638 of CACTHL010000257.1, forward strand.
TATTGGAGACATTGAAGGAAGTAATGGCGACGAATGAAGAGAAGGTAGAACAATTAGTTGCAACTTACAAGTGGAGCCACGAAGACTCGATCAGTGGGTTCGGGAATTCATATCACGGTGCATATCTGGCTAGCTTACTAGACCAATTTGATAAGTCGGCAATCCTCTCTTTTAATGAAGAACCTGAAGTTAATCTGAAAGAAGCAATGGCACAGTTTAATATGATCATGACAGAAAGTAATTCAGATGGAGATGATGATTCTATAGAAGATGCTGATCAAATCATAGCGGCAGAAATTTGTAGCATTGGCATTCGAGAAGACTATCCCGAAGATTTAGAGATTGTCCCATCAGCCCAACCAGAGCTGGATGTATTCGAGGAGGAACCGGAAAATGAACACAAGGGTTTCGAAGAAATTGAGCGAAACAGGGCAATCGATTACGGCCTTCGGTGGAAGAACCCCCGAGCTGGAATTGAAGACATTACCCGACCATCCTGGAGTACGCTTTCCTAGCCGAAGGGTCGAAGTTGCCGGTAATCATTGCTTCCAACCTCTCGCATCACGAAAAAGAAAACTGGTGGTTTTATTGAAAGCACATAAAGCCGCTATTGCATGGAAGATTTCAGACATCAAAGGGATAAACCCATCCTTTTGCACGCATAAGATTCTCGATGGAAGACAACTATAAAACAGTCATCCAACCTCAACGAAGGCTTAATCCAAACATGAAGGAGGTAGTAAAAGCAGAGGTGGTGAAGCTCCTTGATGCGGGCATTATTTACCCTATATCCGATAGTGCTTGGGTGAGTCCTACTCAAGTAGTGCCGAAGAAGGGGGGTATGACTGTGGTGAAGAACGAGCAAAACGAGCTGATACCCACACGTACGATGAATCGGTTGGCGTGTGTGCATTGATTACCGAAGATTAAATGACGCCACAAGAAAGGATCATTTCCCTCTTCCTTTTATTGATCAAATGCTAGAGCGTCTCGCAGTCATCGGTTCTATTGTTTTCGGATGGCATGTCTGGGTATTTTCGGATCCCGATCGCCCCCGAAGATCAGGAGAAAACAACATTTACATGCCCCTATGGTACGTTTGCATACGAAGGATGCCGTTCGGGTTATGTAATGCACCAGCCACATTTCAAAGATGCATGACAGCCATTTTTGATGAACTACTGGAGGATGTCATGGAGGTCTTCATGGATGACTTTTCTGTGTTCGGTAATTCTTTTGACGCATGTCTTAAGAACTTGGAAAGGGTACTCATGCGGTGCGAGGAAACGAATCTTGCCTTGAATTGGGAAAAGTGTCACTTCATGGTGCAAGAGGGGATAGTGCTGGGGCATAAAATCTCCAGCCAGGGAATCGAAGTGGACAGAGCAAAGATTGAAACAATAGAGAAGCTACCACCACCAACTAACGTCAAGGCTATTCGCAGCTTCTTGGGGCATGCAGGATTCTATCGGCGCTTCATAAAAGATTTTTCCAAGATCACGCGACCGCTTACCAAACTTTTGGAAAAGGATGTCCATTTTGAGTTTAATGATGAGTGTGTATCTGCTTTCAGCTTATTAAAGGAAAAACTTACTCATTCACCCATCCTAATCACGCCTGATTGGAACCTTCCCTTTGAGCTCATGTGTGATGCCAGTGACCATGCAGTTGGGGCTGTTTTGGGACAAAGAAGAGACAAACACTTTCAACCAATCTATTATGCAAGCAAGACATTGACAAGTGCCCAAGAGAATTATACAACTACCGAAAAGGAATTGTTAGCTGTAGTTTTCGCGTTTGATAAATTCAGACCCTATTTAATTTTATCTAGAGTGATTGTTTTCACAGACCATTCGGCCCTTCGTTATCTAATGAGCAAGGCTGATGCCAAACCAAGACTAATTCGTTGGATTTTGTTGTTGCAGGAATTTGATGTGGAAATCAAGGACAAGAGGGGTGCAGAAAATCGCGCAGAGATCATTTATCCCTTTGGAGGGTTTAGAAGATGATGAAGCCACTCATAATGAAATCAACGACTCATTTCCAGAGGAGCACCTGTATGGAGTTCAAGATCAGTCAATATCTGATACTCCGTGGTTCGCTGATTTTGCAAACTATCTTTCGGGCAAGGTTCTCCCCAAGGGACTCACATTTCAGCAAAAGAAGAAGTTTTTCGCCGACCTGAAGAATTTCCTTTGGGAAGATCCATATCTGTTCCGAGTATGTGCAGACCATGTAGTGCGAAGATGTGTTTCAAAGGAAGAAGGGTGGAGCATCCTTACTCATTGCCACTCGGGACCCACCGGTGGTCATTATGCAACGAGGCCGAACTGCAGAGAAAGTGTTGGCTGCAGGTTTTTATTGGCCAACCATATTTAAAGATGCTCATCAATTCGTTCAAAGCTGTGATAAATGTCAAAGAGCCGGTAATTTGTCTAGACGGGACGAGATGCCTCAAAATCCTATTCGGTTACGTGAAGTATTCGACGTTTGGGGTATTGACTTTATGGGACCATTCCCTAGCTCAAATGGAAACCGATACATTCTAGTCGCCGTGGATTATGTGTCCAAGTGGGTTGAGGCACAAGCTCTCCCCACAAACGACGCTAGAACTGTAGTTAGATTTCTCAAGCGCTTGTTCGCTCGTTTTGGGACCCCCGGGATCATCATTAGTGATAGAGGGACTCATTTTTGTAATGTGCAGCTTGATAAGGTACTGAAACGATATGGAGTGTATCATCGGCTAGCCACTCCATACCACCCGCAAACAAGCGGCCGTGTCGAGGTAACAAACGGGGAGTTAAAGAGAATTCTAGCGAAATCGGTGGAACACAGCCCGAAAGGATTGGTCCGAACGTCTCGATGACACACTTTGGGCATATCGTACGGCCTACAAGACACCAAGTGGGAACAACACCATACAGCTTGGTTTATGGAAAATCTTGTCACTTACCGGTGGAACTCGAGCATAAAGCTTACTGGGCAATCAAGGCGATGAATTTTGACCTCGCACAAGCCGGAGAACAAAGGAAGTTGCAGCTGAATGAATTAGATGAATGGCGGTTGCGTGCATACGAAAATGCAAAGATTTATAAAGAGAAAATGCGTCGGTGGCATGATAAGCACATCAAATTGCAGAAAGGGTTCAATGAAGGCGACTTGGTGTTACTTTTCAATTCTCGTTTGAGATTATTCCCAGGAAAATTAAAATCGAGATGGTCAGGACCTTATACAGTGACTCAAGTATCACCGCACGGGGCGGTTGAAATCACTCACCCAGATAAAGGGACGTTTAAGGTGAACGGGCACAGGTTGAAGCGCTATTTTTCAGGCGAAGAAGCAGTTGCAGGAAAGGAGGTATTTCACTTGCACGAGCCCCCATAGAGAAACAGGTACGTCGAGCTAATGACGTAAAACAAGCACTTCTTGGGAGGTAACCCAAGTCATTTTATTGCTTTCATAGTTAGTTTTTCAATTCTGCAGTAATAATTGGCTTGAATAGGCGACTTTGCGTTAATTCTGTCGTTGCTGTGTTTTTATTGTTTATTCTTGGTGTTTCATGATAATTATACATGTGTGGCTTGATCTAGATTGATTTAGAGATTTAAAGTTAAGGAATTGGCCTTGTGCTTAAGTGTTTCATGTTTTGCTGAAAATCCACAAGGGCAGGCACAAGGGGGTGTGAGTGCCCCTGTGCCTTGCTGAAAAATTGAAAAACCATGAAACAGAAGGGCACAAGGGCACCCACACGGGCGTGTGGGTGCCCCTGTGGCCTTCCTGAGGAGCCACACGCCCATGTGGCTCATCCACATGGGCGTGTGAGACCTGAAAATCAATTTTCAGGTTTCCAGGTCCACAAGGGCACTCACACGCCCGTGTGAGTGCCCCTGTGGCCTTCTGTCTCGAGATAATTAATCCACACCGGCACTCACACGCCCGTGTGAGTGCCCTTGTGGCTTTCTGGCGTCGATTTTTGAAGGCACAAGGGCGTGTGGCTCATCCACACGCCCATGTGGCCATCCACAAGGGCGTGTGAGACCCTCACACGCCCATGTGGTTTATAAAGGAGATGAGAAGGCCTTGAACCTTTCATTCAAACCTTCGCGCCTTTTCTCCTTCCGACGCCTCCACGCGAAGAGACGTACCTCTTGGGTTCCTAACGCCTCTCCTTAGCTTATTTAAGGATTCTTGGGTGTTTTTCCGGCGATTTCCATCTTCTTCTTCATCAAAAATCTCCGGTAAGCTCCAAGTTTTTCTAGTTCTTGCCATGAATTTTGAATTTCAGATCTGGTGATTTGTTGATGTTTTATGCATAAATCTTCCATGAGAACTATCATAATATGCATGCTTGTCGATTTAGGGGTAGTTTTTGATGTGGAAACCACCCAACCATGGCTTTTTAGCCATGGTCGGGCATCCACACGGGCGTGTGGCCCATCCACACGCCCGTGTGGATGAGGATGATGACCCACAAGGGCGTGTGGATCATCCACACGCCCATGTGGATTTCTGCACAGTGGAATTTTGCACTAACTTGCCCTGATTTTCACTAGATATGGCCCCTAGGACCAAGAAGGTCGCCCACAAGCGCTCTCGCGCCGCTCGGGAGCCTTCTCCTCCCGAGGAACTGGAGTTCGCCGTCCCCGAGCATCGCAGCCGATATGAGCGCTTACGGCGTCTCAAATTCGGACAAGGCGCGTGTGATCGATTGGAAGGCACTCGAGGAGATTGACTTGGCCGATGAGGTGCGCGAGCTTACCGCTGTGGGAGGCTGGGACCGACTCCTTACTATTCGTGATCCCACTTATCGTGAGCTCACACTGGAGGTCTTGTCCTCGTTCGACTTCGACCGCGCTCGCCATGATTTTGAGAGGGAGGACACGATCCGCTTCAGGCTATTCGGTCAGTACCACTCCATGAGCCTCACGCAGTTCTCTGTTTTCCTCGGTTTATATGACAGAGACTATGTTCACACGGGGGAGTACGAGCAACTCATCGTCGATTACCCTATTGGACTCACTCCGAGTCGTGCGTACGGGACCATATGCGGAGGCTTCCAGTACGAGCCGGGATCTTCCAAGGCCACCATGCTCAGCCGTCCGGCCTACAGGTATATACATTCTATTTTCAGCAGGACCGTGACGGGACGAGGCGACAGCACTGGAGTTTTGAGCCGCCTCGACTTGCTTTACCTATACACCATGGTCCAGAACATCCCCATGCATTTAGGCTTTGTTGTGGCGGATTACCTCCGCCATCAAAGCCATTACGTGCGGGTCGGTGTGATCTTTTCAGGAGTATACATTACCCGACTCGTTCGTGGCATGGGGTTGTCCGAGGCACTTCGAGGGATGGAGAGGATCAGCATACCAAGCACCCTTGGGGCTTGCATCTCTCCGAGCCATGCGTATGGTGAAGAAGACGAGCACCGGCCGTTATATACTCGCAGTGGAGGCCGAGGAGGAGGAGTCGAAGAGAGGAGGCGCCCACCCCCGGCCAGACGCTCCCGATTCACCGGCACCCACACAGTGTGCCGATGGACACCGAGGCCCCCGCATCCGAGCCGAGCCGAGCAGCCCTCCACTCGAGCCCGTGACCGTTTGGCGAGGCTCGAGGTGGCGGTTGGAGCTCTCCCGGGGGGACATGGCGACCGTGCTCGCCAACCGATCCATGATGATGTCGCAGCTTGTCCATCATTCGACATCTTCTCGGAGAGCGACACAGCATTCGAGGCGACGACATCAGCACCACCAGCACCACCAGCACCACCAGCAGAGTTTCCCGACGCATGAGGCGTCCTTGAGTCATTTTATTTTATCTTTCGTATTTTTATTTTCTCGTAGTTTTATTTTCAGCATGCTAGTTGAGACTCGTCTTTTATTTTCGTCATTTTTTGTGGTTCTAGTTGTTTTCCGTTGTTTTATTTTCTAATCTTGTTGAGCTTCATTGAACCCCCGAATCCGCAGATAGTCTTGAGAGTCTTGGGAAATGGAAATCAAGTTATGCACATGGCCGTGTGACTAGGTCACACGGCCGTTTCACCTCCAAATGCCCGTTGAGCCAAACACACCCTTGTACGAGATTCCACCAACTATTTCACTTGGAATTCAGGGGAGTATTATTTTGATTTTTGCACACCCTCACATGCTTTGTTTTCAGAATTTATAATTTTATTGTGCTTGCATGTGTACATTGGGGACAATGTACATCTTAAGTGTGGGGGAGGGATCACTTTATACACCACTTTATTGTCTGTTTTCATTATATATGCTCATGCAACCTATGAAGGTTCACTTTAAGGTTAAGAGTTAGATTCTAGACTATAGGGGAGCTTCGAACACTAGATTTCATCATGCTCTAGTTGTCATCCAATTTTTTGAGAAATTTTTGTCCGATTGCCATTTATGCACTCTACTCACTCATTAGACCTATAGAAGCTCTAGTTTAATGTTTTGAGACTTGTTAGTAGTTGTTTTATTCAAAAAAAAAAAAAAAAAAAAAAAAAAAAAAAAAATATAGATATTTGTATAGCTTAGCAATTGTGAATTATTTCGTGTATATAGGGGGTGAAAAGAGCTACTACCTTTGATTGTATGTAGCTACTCTCATAAGTCGGATACTAGTTATGCCCTAATGAGAGAAAGAGCTATCACAAGGGATATGTGAAAGCTAGCACCCTCGGTAGAAAGAGCTACCATCTCTAAAGTGTGAAAGCCACTCGGGAGGCCGCCCGAGAAAGGGCTACCTTGGAGATTGTGTGCGGCTACTACCATTCTTTTTGCTATTATATGAGTCTCGAGCAATAAAAACGTAAGTAGTGGACATAGAGTCGAATTGAGATGAGTTGTTCCACACACACACGCTTTCGGATTTCTTTTTCTTTCTTGTCATTGGATTGTTTTCTAGAGCATTGACTCGAGCTGTTTGGTGTTAAATAGTTTTTTCCCTTTTGTTATAGAATCATACTCTCATACTTTCTAGTGAACCCGAGGCCAAGCACTTATCCTTTCGTTCCTTGTAATTAATGTTTAGTTTGCTTGAGGACAAGCAAAAGCTTAAGTGTGGGGGAGTTTGATAAGTGCTTGATTATATATATTTTATAATATCGGTTTATATGCATTGAGCATCACTTCTATCAGATTTTAGCATTAACAAGGTGTGTTTTGTGTTCTTTTGTGCAAACAGGGCTTTGGAGACATGACATACGGGGAAGAAGCAAAGATAGGGTGTGATGACACGTTTCAAGACCACAATCGAAGCTGTGTTCATATGCATGGGGGTGTTGCCAACTTTCGGAGGAGTACAAGTCATTACACAAACCGAAAGGGCACAAAGGCGATAGTACGCCCATGTCCCCGGCTTCCGTACAAAGCGGAAGAAAGTTCTTGAGGATTTCAAAGCATAGAAAGCCACACACCCTACCACACGAGCGTGTGCCCGACCGTGTGGACTCCAAGGAAGACTTCGGGAAAAATCACTGTAGCATCCACTTGTAGCATCTACCGTAGCAAATTACTGTAGCAAGATCGTAGCAGAGTGCTTCACACGCCCGTGTGGAATTTCCACACGGGCGTGTGGATGGCCGTGTGGATGCCCGCGTAAAGCCCCGAATTCAAATTATAAAAGCCGCCTTGTGATAATTTTTAGGGATCTTTTTGGCCACTTTCGAGAGACAAGGCGGCTAGGGCTTGGAAGGAGTTTTTTGCGGCTTTGGGAAGCTTTCCTCACCAACTTGGATCGATTCCTCCTCCGTCATAGCGTCAAGGAAGCCATCGGCGACCTAGCTTCGGAGTGGATTCAATCCAGACGTGGAAACTACCCATCAAGACTATCATCACGGATTTAAGGGGGTTATTCTTTATGTCTTTGGAACTTATTTCTGAATTTATTATTTGTTTTGTGACTCGCTCCATGGAGAGCTAAACCCCTAGAGGGTATTCGGACATGTAAACCCTAGGATTCTTATTTTCATTAGATTTACTTTGTGTTTCTATTCGAATTTATCAGATTGAGTTTTACTCTTGAGTTCATAATGCTTGTTTGTGCTTTTGATTTCATTATTAATTGCCTTGCATGTTTTATTCAACCTAGTGAAGAGAGAGATCACCGCTAGGTTTAGAATTACCAAGAGTAAAGAGGGTTGAGAGGGTGAGCCGTGAGATAGCGGAGTGTCCCCTTTCCCTTCCGACAGATATTTCCTATCTCCATATTCCCTAAGTGTCAAGCAACCATATGTGGTGTGAGGCGTCGAGAGAATTCTCCGCCGGGACCTCGTAGGGGGTTAGGGATCTTCCACCTGGAGGCAGGGTTAGATCTACTTTTAGGAATTGGTCATATCTTTGGGATCCCTAGAGTTTTAAGCAGTCATATGTGGTGTGAGGTGTCGAGAGAATTCTCCGCCGGGACCTCGTAGGGGACTAGTTATCGGTGACCTGGAGGCAGGGGCCGTTATACCCTTGGATACCCACGACTCATTGTCTTCGTTTAGAAACACTTGTAATCTACATCCAACACCCGAGTCCTAGGGGGAGCATTGTCCGGATACCTCACTTTTATTGATTGAGAACTCTTTTCCTTTTTATTTCCTGCGCACTTGTGGTGACACTCTTAGTGTTGGCCATTAGATCATCACATACTACACTCATTAGGCTAGATAACAAAAGAGGGGCTATTACTAGTACTTCTGTTCCCTGTGGTTCGACAACCCGACCCTTTGGGTCCACTTTTATTACTTGACGACCCGTGCACTTGCGGTAACGCAAGGGGTTGACACACATCACCCTGTTGTGTTGTTGCGGAGACGCATCAAAATTCCACATGGCCGTGTGGATTCTCTGGATCGCTTGGAAAAATTCTAAACAAATCCACATGGCCATGTGGAAATTCCACATGGCCATGTGTCTTCTCTGGATTGGAAATCTGCAGCTCATGAATAGTACTCACATGCCCATGTGGAATTTCCACATGGGCATGTGAAAATTCAATCTTTGCCAAATGAGCTCCAAATTTTTCACATGGCCATGTGGATCCATTTTCAGCCCAGATTTTGTTCAAAATCTGCAGAACTAATGGAAAACACATGCAAACACCGCAAAAAATGAAATCTAGCATAAACATGGCCGAAAACTCGACGAATTCAAAGGATGAACACTCAAACTTGCCAGAAACGATGTAAACATGGATTTGCATCTAGAAACGACTATGGTGCACTACACCGAAGATGAAACAACAGAAAACTAAAACTAAACAAAAACTACATTGCAGAAATTAAAACTAGCTAAAACAAGTGCAATGAAATTTTAAAACTTTGGTTGCCTCCCAAGAAGCGCTTGTTTTACGTCACTAGCTTGACGTACCTTTATCCTTACTCATGGTGGCTTGAAAAGGGTGTGCTCCTCCCGACTATATCTTGCGTAGCTACTTCCCATGAGCATAATTGTATCTCGTCGGTGATTCACTTTTATTGGAGGCTTGAACAATTTTACTTTAGGTCTCCACGGAAACAAATTGGGGTAGGAATTGTTCATTCTCAACTCTGTGAGTCCTTGGATGGTTTGAGCCTCCTACCCACATCATCTTCAATTCTTGAGACCTTTTTTGAAAATTTTGATTGTTGATCAATTCCAAGGAGAGGCACTTGTTCCATTGCCTTGGGGTTTGCTTCTTTGACGTTTTCAACTTGAACAAAATATGGTTTCAACAAACCCTCTCCCAAAGCTTCCTCCTTATATGCATGTTGTCCATTCAAGCACTCGTTATTCTCAAATTGGGGCTCTTCTCCCACCATTTGATTCTCGGTAACATCTTGTTCCTTCTCACCCACTTGCTCATTGTTCTCGCATTCTTCCTTGTCATTTTCTAAAGAAACATCCTCAACAAGTCTCTCTGTTTGGTTCTCGAAGTCATGAATAAAATCTTGTTGAGTTTGTTGTGAAATCTCAGAGGCTTTGATACCGGCTTCGGTGTTTCGGATAAACTTAGCCAACACATCATTCAAGTTCAAATTTTTGTCTTGAGATTCTTCAACTAGGGGAGCCTCGGATCTCTCGAATAAATCCCGCCAATAGACTTTTTAGGCTATGATCTTGCTCATGTGATGGAATGTGCTCTTCAAATCCGAATTGTGGGGTTTGCCAATGTTGTTCACACACATTCCATGGGATGTTGGGGGAGTTCCTATGACTAGACCGATAAGTGTTACAATAGGAATAACTTCGCAGCATTGTTCCAAAACGTTTATCAGTCCCGCATTGTAAGCTTCATTTTGTATGGAAAAAGATGTAATTGAATCAACCATCCTTCATGTTAGATATGTACAAAGAAAATAAAATAAATGAGAACGCTGAAAGTAAGAAAGATGAAATAGACAAAAAATAAAAGATAAATGAATTACTAAAATAGCAAAGTATAAGAGTTCCTTAAACGCCTACTCCCCGGCAACGGCGCCAAAAACTTGACACACCCTTGCGTGTGTACTCCGCAAGTGCACGGGTGTCGAAGTAATAAAGTACCCAAACGGGTGGGTAGTCGAATCCACAGGGAGTAGACGTAAGAACAATCACACTTTGTTAAGTAATCAAAGATAAACCAATTGTTGTTGAAAGAAAATAAAGTCGAAAGTAGTAGAAACAAAGTGCTGAAAATGAAAGCTAGGTCGGAGAAATAGATCAATAAGAAGATGGGGTACTCGGACAATGCTCCCCCTAGAATCCTTGTTTCAAGTGCAAGACTTCAAGTACTCTTATTCAATAGAGATTTCAAGAATCGTGGAATCCAAAGATACAAGGTCCCAAATCTAAGGTCAACCTTGACTAGTCCCCTACGAGGTCCCGGCGGAGAGAAGACTCTCGACGCCTCACACCACGTATGACTGCGCTATGCTCTAGGGATTCCAAGTGGTAAACCCTATTCCCAACTATAGATCAATCCCTTTGGTCCAGGCGAAAGATCCCTAATCACAAATAAGTCCCGGCGGAAAGGCCTCTCTCAACGCCTAACTCTCTTTGAGATCGAAGGTAAAACTTGGAATAAGAAGGTAGGGAAAACCACACCGGAGGGGAAAGGGGACGCGTCGCTACCTCTCAACTCACCCTCTCAACCCTCTTCAATCTTGGTAACCTAATCCTAATGGTGATGGTCACTCGTCAAAAAGATGATTGGATTAGCCCTCAACCCTAGTGTCACTCTAAGGGAGAAACAATTAAGCACACAAGATTGAAACTCAAATTTAAACTCAAATTGAATAAAAGCATTAAAGTCGATGAAACATAGAAAACCTAGGGTTTACAAGTCCAAGTACCCACTAGGGGTTTAGCCCTCCATGGAGCAATACAAGTTCATCAAAATAAATGAAGATAAGTGCAAGAAATCCATAAAGAAAACCCCCTTAAGCTTCGTGTTGATGGCCTATGAGGGCTGTTTCTTCTTCTCCACGGATCCTTCCTCCAAGCCTAGGGCACACCTTGCCGAATCGAAGTCGTCGAAGGCTCCCCCAATAGCTCTCCTTGGAAGGAATCGGTGTTGAAATCGGTGAAGAAACGCCCCCAAAACGGAGCAAAAACCCTCTCAAACCCTAGCCGAACCTCCTCCCAAAGTTAGGAAAAAGTCCCCCATTATAACGCTTCAGAACGGCTTTATAATTGGCCATCTCGAGGATCCACATGGGCGTGTGGATGAGCCACACGGCCGTGTGGAAATTCCACACGGCCGTGTGGAAATTCCACACGCCCATGTGGAATTTCAGCCCTGTGGAAACTTGCTTATTGGTCCCCGATTTCGCCCGTTTCTTCTCCTGAGGTCACACGGACGGACACACGTCCATGTGAAAGGTCATGTGGCATTTCTTGATGATAAAAAACCCTTGGAGAGCTTTTGAAATCTTTGAACAAATCCGAACAAGCGAGCATGACTGCCTTCGTGTCCTTCTACAAGAATTGTCTTGAAGCCTTTAGAAGTTGGCACATACCCCCTCGTTTGAAACCGATTTGTGTCTTGAACTTTGTATTTGCACAAAAGAGCTCCACATGGCACCATTATGACCTAATCTTGCTTTTCTTCGCATAAACCTTCTTCACAACCCTAATTGCACGAAAGAACACAAAAACACACGAAATGAGAAATATAACCTGAAAAATGTGATGCTCATGCAGGGAAAAACATCTCAAATAATATGTACATGCAAGCACTTATCAAACTCCCCCACACTTAAGCTTTTGCTTGTCCTCAAGCAAAATTTATACAATAAAATCCACAAGTAGAGTGATAGAAGTGCTTAGCCTTAAGTTCACCAAAAAGTATGTAAGGAGAGCATTCTTAAACAAAGGAACAATTTGCAACATAGAAAGATAAAAACCAATGCTCTAGCAAAAACACGAAGCACAAAGAAAATAGAATCGATTGCGTGTGTGTGTGTGTATGCTTACTCATGCCAACCCTAAGTTTACTCTTAAAGGTTCTTATTGAAAAGGACTTATTTAAGGACAAAAAATAGGTAGTAGCTGCACACAACCTCGAAGGTAGCCATTTCCCAAGATGCCTCCTGGGCGGCTTTCACGCTTTGAGGTGGTAGCTCTTTCCACCTGGGAGTGTTAGCTTTCACACAGCCTATTAGATAGCTCTTTCTCTCCTTAGGGCATAGCTAGTATCCGACTTATGAGAGTAGCAGCATACAACATAGGTGGTAGCTCTTTCCACTCCGAAAACAAGTAAACAAATAAAGGCATTCTTCCCTTTTTTTTTTTTTTTTTTCAAAATAAAGAAAACTAAGGTCCTTTCGGCACTGAACTAGAGTTATCAGGGTTAACAGAGCAAGAAAGGTGTAAACAATGCAATCAGACAAAAAAAATTCTATGTTTTTCGAGTAAACTAGAGCATGAGTACAAACGATGTTTAAAATTCTCCTAAATTGAAGACTGCAATCCTTGTCTTTTAAGGTGAACTATCATTGGCTAGATAAGCATATGAGTGATGAGCATACATACATAGAGAACGTGTGCAACGTTAACTCCCCCCCACACTTAAGATGTACAATGCCCTCATTGTACTCATGCAAGCATACAAAAACAGAATATAAATAAAACATGAGGGCGTGGGGATTAAAAACGATACTCCCCTTGGCTCCGAATGTAGAATTTGAGTGTAGCTACAAACGGGGGAAGTGAAGCTGCGACGGGTTGTGAAGCTCACACGACCATGTGGAAAATCCTCATGGCCGTGCCTATGACTATTCCTCAAGACAGGACTGACATGACCATCTGCACATCACAAAAGGGGTTCAGTAAAGCTCAACACAAAAGATAAACAACGAGAGTTTATAAGCATGACGTACACGCTTAAACTCGAAACAAACAAACTACAACTGAAAATAGTAAGATAGAGCTCAGAAGGTAAACCCTTTCTGAGTAACAGAGATAAAGCGACAAGAAAATAAACTAGTACAAGAAAAAGAAACAACTAAAAGAAAGACGCCTCAAGAGTCATCATCTGCTGGTGCTGCTGGTGCTGCTGGTGATGCGGGTGATTCACGTGGTGCTCGGGGTGCGGGAGACATGGTGGAGTCGGTGTCTCTCACCATCATCTCGTCCGCCAACTCTTCCACTTATTCATGGTTAATCGCGGCCAACGCTTGCGAGTCAAGGGTCCGTATCTTGCCGAACTTGAGCCTTGAGAGGTGCTCAAGTTTGATTTGAAGTTTGGTTACGGGGAACTTCAACGGCTTAGGCGAGGGCTCACGAGGCCCACAAGGATGCTTATGTGCACATTTTCTTGTCCTTGGAGGCTTTTCTGCGCAAAAAAGAGGCAAACGGGTCATTTCAGGGTAAAAAATTAAGTGCCAGGGATCCACATGGCCGTGTGGAATTTCCACACGGCCGTGTGGACCCTCTGGATGAGAAAACCTCCCCTTTATGATCCACACGGCCGTGTGGAATATCCACATGGCCATGTGGATCTTCGGCCATGGCTATACGGCCATGGTTGATCCACTTTGACGCGTGCAAAGTTGCCATACTTCCACCATTGGTGTCTATAGCATAAAAGCAAGTATTTCCCATGAAAATAGCATGCTAAAACACAAGAATCATCACCCAAATCCAAGAAAGAAAATTCATGGCAAGAAGAGAGAAAAGAGGGCTTACCAGATGATGCTCCATAGCATGATAAAACTCCGATTAAAACACCCAAATCCTATAAATAAGCGAGCAAATGGAAGAAGAAGATGTATAGTCGCGATCCTTGATGTGGAGGCGTTTGAATGTGAAGAGGCGCAAAGATGAAATGAAAGAAGAAGGGCTTCTTTCAGACTTAAGCAATCCACATGGCCATGTGGAAATTCCACATGGCCATGTGTTTTTCTCTGGATGAGCCCCTTCACAATGCCTGAATTTCCACACGGCCATGTGGAAATTCCACATGGCCGTGTGGATTCTCTGGATCGCTTGGAAAAATTCTAAACAAATCCACATGGCCATGTGGAAATTCCACATGGCCATGTGTCTTCTCTGGATTGGAAATCTGCAGCTCATGAATAGTACTCACATGCCCATGTGGAATTTCCACATGGGCATGTGAAAATTCAATCCTTGCCAAATGAGCTCCAAATTTTTCACATGGCCATGTGGAAATTCCACATGGCCATGTGGATCCATTTTCAGCCCAGATTTTGTTCAAAATCTGCAGAACTAATGGAAAACACATGCAAACACCGCAGAAAATGAAATCTAGCATAAACATGGCCGAAAACTCGACGAATTCAAAGGATGAACACTCAAACTTGCCAGAAACGATGTAAACATGGATTTGCATCTAGAAACGACTATGGTGCACTACACCGAAGATGAAACAACAAAAAACTAAAACTAAACAAAAACTACATTGCAGAAATTAAAACTAGCTAAAACAAGTGCAATGAAATTTTAAAACTTGGGTTGCCTCCCAAGAAGCGCTTGTTTTACGTCACTAGCTTGACGTACCTTTATCCTTACTCATGGTGGCTTGAAAAGGGTGTGCTCCTCCCGACTATATCTTGCGTAGCTACTTCCCATGAGCATAATTGTATCTCGTCGGTGATTCACTTTTATTGGAGGCTTGAACAATTTTACTTTAGGTCTCCACGGAAACAAATTGGGGTAGGAATTGTTCATTCTCAACTCTGTGAGTCCTTGGATGGTTTGAGCCTCCTACCCACATCATCTTCAATTCTTGAGACCTTTTTTGAAAATTTTGATTGTTGATCAATTCCAAGGAGAGGCACTTGTTCCATTGCCTTGGGGTTTGCTTCTTTGACGTTTTCAACTTGAACAAAATATGGTTTCAACAAACCCTCTCCCAAAGCTTCCTCCTTATATGCATGTTGTCCATTCAAGCACTCGTTATTCTCAAATTGGGGCTCTTCTCCCACCATTTGATTCTCGGTAACATCTTGTTCCTTCTCACCCACTTGCTCATTGTTCTCGCATTCTTCCTTGTCATTTTCTAAAGAAACATCCTCAACAAGTCCCTCTGTTTGGTTCTCGAAGTCATGAATAAAATCTTGTTGAGTTTGTTGTGAAATCTCAGAGGCTTTGATACTGGCTTCAGTGTTCTGGATAAACTTAGCCAACACATCATTCAAGTTCAAATTTTTGTCTTGAGATTCTTCAACTAGGGGAGCCTCAGATCTCTGAATAAATCCTGCCAATAGACTTTTTAGGCTATGATCTTGCTCATGTGATGGAATGTGCTCTTCAAATCCGAATTGTGGGGTTTGCCAATGTTGTTCACACACATTCCATGGGATGTTGGGGGAGTTCCTATGACTAGACCGATAAGTGTTACAATAGGAATAACTTCGCAGCATTGTTCCAAAACGTTTATCAGTCCCGCATTGTAAGCTTCATTTTGTATGGAAAAAGATGTAATTGAATCAACCATCCTTCATGTTAGATATGTACAAAGAAAATAAAATAAATGAGAACGCTGAAAGTAAGAAAGATGAAATAGACAAAAAATAAAAGATAAATGAATTACTAAAATAGCAAAGTATAAGAGTTCCTTAAACGCCTACTCCCCGGCAACGGCGCCAAAAACTTGACACACCCTTGCGTGTGTACTCCGCAAGTGCACGGGTGTCGAAGTAATAAAGTACCCAAACGGGTGGGTAGTCGAATCCACAGGGAGTAGACGTAAGAACAATCACACTTTGTTAAGTAATCAAAGATAAACCAATTGTTGTTGAAAGAAAATAAAGTCAGAAAGTAGTAGAAACAAAGTGCTGAAAATGAAAGCTAGGTCGGAGAAATAGATCAATAAGAAGATGGGGTACTCGGACAATGCTCCCCCTAGAATCCTTGTTTCAAGTGCAAGACTTCAAGTACTCTTATTCAATAGAGATTTCAAGAATCGTGGAATCCAAAGATACAAAGTCCCAAATCTAAGGTCAACCTTGACTAGTCCCCTACGAGGTCCCGGCGGAGAGAAGACTCTCGACGCCTCACACCACGTATGACTGGCTATGCTCTAGGGATTCCAAGTGGTAAACCCTATTCCCAACTATAGATCAATCCCTTTGGTCCAGGCGAAAGATCCCTAATCACAAATAAGTCCCGGCGGAAAGGCCTCTCTCAACGCCTAACTCTCTTTGAGATCGAAGGTAAAACTTGGAATAAGAAGGTAGGGAAAACCACACCGGAGGAGAAAGGGGACGCGTCGCTACCTCTCAACTCACCCTCTCAACCCTCTTCAATCTTGGTAACCTAATCCTAATGGTGATGGTCACTCGTCAAAAGGATGATTGGATTAGCCCTCAAGCCTAGTGTTACTCTAAGGGAGAAACAATTAAGCACACAAGATTGAAACTCAAATTTAAACTCAAATTGAACAAAAGCATTAAAGTCGATGAAACATAGAAAACCTAGGGTTTACAAGTCCAAGTACCCACTAGGGGTTTAGCCCTCCATGG
Organism: Dioscorea dumetorum; assembly: GCA_902712375.1. Taxonomy (NCBI): domain Eukaryota; kingdom Viridiplantae; phylum Streptophyta; class Magnoliopsida; order Dioscoreales; family Dioscoreaceae; genus Dioscorea; species Dioscorea dumetorum. The sequence goes on from CACTHL010000257.1 coordinate 69,574, forward strand.
AGCAATACAAGTTCATCAAAATAAATGAAGATAAGTGCAAGAAATCCATAAAGAAAACCCCCTTAAGCTTCGTGTTGATGGCCTATGAGGGCTGTTTCTTCTTCTCCACGGATCCTTCCTCCAAGCCTAGGGCACACCTTGCCGAATCGAAGTCGTCGAAGGCTCCCCCAATAGCTCTCCTTGGAAGGAATCGGTGTTGAAATCGGTGAAGAAACGCCCCCAAAACGCAGCAAAAACCCTCTCAAACCCTAGCCGAACCTCCTCCCAAAGTTAGGAAAATGTCCCCCTTTATAACGCTTCAGAACGGCTTTATAATTGGCCATCTCGAGGATCCACACGGGCGTGTGGATGAGCCACACGGCCGTGTGGAAATTCCACACGCCCATGTGGAATTTCAGCCCTGTGGAAACTTGCTTATTGGTCCCCGATTTCGCCCGTTTCTTCTCCTGAGGTCACACGGACGGACACACGCCCATGTGAAAGGTCATGTGGCATTTCTTGATGATGAAAAACCCTTGGAGAGCTTTTGAAATCTTTGAACAAATCCGAACAAGCGAGCATGACTGCCTTCGTGTCCTTCTACAAGAATTGTCTTGAAGCCTTTAGAAGTTGGCACATACCCCCTCGTTTGAAACCGATTTGTGTCTTGAACTTTGTATTTGCACAAAAGAGCTCCACATGGCACCATTATGACCTAATCTTGCTTTTCTTCGCATAAACCTTCTTCACAACCCTAATTGCACGAAAGAACACAAAAACACACGAAATGAGAAATATAACCTGAAAAATGTGATGCTCATGCAGGGAAAAACATCTCAAATAATATGTACATGCAAGCACTTATCAATGATCTAATGGCCAACACTAAGAGTGTCACCACAAGTGCGCAGGAAATAAAAGGAAAAGAGTTCTCAATCAATAAAAGTGAGGTATCCGGACAATGCTCCCCCTAGGATTCGGGTGTTGGATGTAGATTACAAGTGTTTCTAAACGAAAACAATGAGTCATGGGTATCCAAAGGTATAACGGCCCCTGCCTCCAGGTCGCCGATAACTAGTCCCCTACGAGGTCCCGGTGGAGAATTCTCTCGACGCCTCACACCACATATGACTGCTTAAAACTCTAGGGATCCCAAAGATATAACCAATTCCTAAAAGTAGATCTAACCCTGCCTCCAGGTGAAAGATCCCTAACCCCCTACGAGGTCCCGGCGGAGAATTCTCTCGATGCCTCACACCACATATGGTTGCTTGACACTTAGGGAATATGAAGATAGGAAATATCTGTCGGAAGGGAAAGGGGACGCTCCGCTATCTCACGGCTCACCCTCTCAACCCTCTTTACTCTTGGTAATTCTAAACCTAGCGGTGATCTCTCTCTTCACTAGATTGAATAAAACATGCAAGGCAATTAATAATGAAATCAAAAGCACAAACAAGCATTAAGAACTCAAGAGTAAAACTCAAACTGATAAATTCGAATAGAAACACAATGTAAATCTAATGAAAATAAGAATCCTAGGGTTTACATGTCCGAATACCCTCTAGGGGTTTAGCTCTCCATGGAGCGAGTCACAAAACAAATAATAAATTGAGAATAAAATTCCAAAGACATAAAGAATAACCCCCTTAAATCTGTGATGATAGTCTTGATGGGTAGTTTCCACGTCTGGATTGAATCCACTCCGAAGCTAGGTCGCCGATGGCTTCCTTGACGCTATGACGGAGGAGGAATCGATCCAAGTTGGTGAGGAAAGCTTAGCAAAACCGCCAAGAACTCCTCCCAAGCCCTAGCCGCCTTGTCTCTCGAAAGTGGCCGAAAAGATCCCTAAAAATTATCACAAGGCGGCTTTTATAATTTGAATTCGGGGATTTACGCGGGCATCCACACGGGCATCCACACGCCCGTGTGGAAATTCCACACGGGGCGTGTGAAGTACTCTGCTACAGTACTGCCACAGTGAACTGCTACAGTACTTTTGCTACAGCGATTTTTCCCCCGAAGTCTTCCTTGGAGTCCACACGGTCGGGCACACGCTCGTGTGGTAGGGTGTGTGGCTTTCTATGCTTTGAAATCCTCAAGAACCTTCTTCTGCTTTGTACGGAAGCTGGGACATGGGCGTACTACTGCCTTTGTGCCCTTTCGGTTTGTGTAATGACTTGTACTCCTCCGAAAGTTGGCAACACCCCCATGCATATGAACACAGCTTCTGATTGTGGTCTTGAAACGTGTCATCACACCCTATCTTTGCTTCTTCCTGTATGTCATGTCTCCAAAGCCCTGTTTGCACAAAAGAACACAAAACACACCTTGTTAATGCTAGAACCTGATAAAAGTGATGCTCAATGCATGTAAACTGATATTATAAAATATATATAATCAAGCACTTATCAGCAAGTCAAGGCAGAACACCAAAGGCCATCTGGGTTCTTGCAAACCTCTTCCTATCCTAGAATGAAAGTGAGATCATATGACGATGGATTTTGTGGTTGGTTTACCATGAACGCCTCGAGGTTGTGATGCAGTGTGCGTGATAGTGGATAGGCTGACAAACTCGGCACATTTCTTAGCAGTGCATGCTAAGTACTCATTGGAGAAGTTGGCAAAGTTGTACATTGATGAGATAGTAAGGTTACATGGGGTGCCAATTTCAATAGTTTCAGATCAAGACCCTAGGTTCACTTCCCATTTTTGGCCTAGGTTTCAGGAGGCTTTGGGTACTGATAAACGTCTAAATGTACGTATTTTATACGTATGTATTGTGTTTTATTAATTTGTTTTGTTAATGAATCGATGCCCTTTGATGGTTTAATCGGGGATTTTTCTTGTTTCAGGCACGAAGAAGCTTAGGGGAGCTCGACAACGCGATTTGAGAAGAAATCGGCATGGAAAAAGGCGTTTTAGGGCCTCGAGAACTGTAGCAGGTACTGTAGCAATAGCTGTAGAACTTACGGGAAAAATCGGCAACCTTCCAATGGTTCTATACGGGCATGTATACGGCCCGCATACCTGGCCGCATAACCCCCCGACTGGGGCTTTTAAAAAGGAAAAAAGAAGAGAGAAGAGGGGAGTTTTTTGGGGAGAGGCCTAGGGTTTTGGAGAGCTTCTTCTTCCAACTTTGGATCAGACCTTAGGGACGACGAGGGGAGCGATTCTAAGGTGGAAAACGACGGGGAGAACAAGATTTGGGCAAGATCTACTCCGAATTTCATCGATTGAGGAGGTAGAAGACAAGGGAAGCCACCCCTTGAGTGGCGTCTTCGGAAGCCACTTCTTGAGGAATTCCAAACGTCATTCGGCCTCCGGATTTTGAGGGAGTTTTTCTATGTCTTTGTTGGATGTTTTCATAATGGACATTGTTTGTGGACTTGAGATGAACACTTAAACCCCCAAGGTCACCGGATGTGGGTGAACCTTGGGGGTGAACTTGTGTATTTTTAGATGCTTTGATTTATTTATGCTTTTGGTTGGTTTGTGAATCCTTGCTTGATGAGAATTATTGCCTTGATATGCATGAGAATCTTGTTTATCATTTCCTTGTTTCTACTAGGATTGCATGAACATTGCCCTAGTTGTAGACACTTTCAAGCTTGGAAGGGAAGTTGTATAAGTATACTGTGATCATCGGGTACTTGTACCCCTCCGTTTTAGGGTTGGCTTCTTTGTGGAGTTTTAACCCTAATTTGTGAAAGCCACTACTCTCTTTGCAATCATGGAAGGATGTGGGTGGAAGGAGTTCTTCATCCACTACTTCTATTGGATTTGGGGTCAACACCGTGACCATCGGGTTGACCTAGCTTAGGGTTTTCTATCGGTCCAAATTGCCAAAAGCATGATAACCTTAGCCTCCTTTGCACTTTAGTAGCCCCCTTGGTGAGCCACATCCGTGAAAATTTCTCTACCTTGATCTGATCCCGTTGTGAGTTTCTTGCTATTTTCTTATTTAGAGTTTTAAATTGCTTTGCATTAAATTACTTGCTTAAACTTAACATGATTAGTTAAACAACAAGCAAAGAGTGAGTAAAGGTAACTCTTCGGGCCCCCTTGGGAATACGACCCTCGTGTCACGCACGGGGTATTACTTGGCGACCCGTGCACTTGCGGAGTCTCGTGTGTTACGAACACGACCAGGTACAACTTTGAAGTTTAGTACCTGCTTATCATCCTCAAACAGATGGTCGGCCCGAGAGGACCATTCAGACCCTCAAGGACATATTGAGAGCTTGTGTGATAGATTTCCAAGGGAGTTGGGAGCAACATTTGGCATTAGTGGAGTTTGCCTATAATAATAGCTTTCAAGCAAAGATTGGTATGGCTCCATATGAAGCTTTGTATGGAAGGAAGTATAGAACTTCTCTTTGTTGGGATGAAGTGGGAGAAAGGAAACATCAAAGGGTGGAGTTGATTGATCGAACGGTTGAGAAGGTGAAAGTGATTAGAGATAGGTTGAAAACATCTCAAGACCGGCAAAAGAGCTATACGGATAATCGTAGAAGATTTCTAGACTTTGAGGTTGGGGATAAAGTATTCTTGAAAATCTCTCCTTGGAAAGGTGTAATTCTGTTTAGTGGAAGGGGAAAGTTGAATCCCCGATATATAAGTCCATTTGTGATCCTAGAGAGGATTGGACCGGTGGCATATCCATTAGAATTACCACCTCAGTTGGAGAAGATTTATAATGTGTTCCATGTTTCCATGTTGAAGAAGTATATCCCCGACCCTTCTCATTGTCTTGAAGCTGCACCGTTAGAGTTGAGAGAAGATTTGAAGTTTGAAGTGCAACCGGTAGAGATTATTGATTCTCAAGTGAAAACACTTCGGATAAAGGTCATACCTATGGTTAAAGTGCTTTGGAGAAATGATGTGATTGAAGAGGTAACTTGGGAACCGGAGGAAGTGATGAGGAGCAAGTATCCCCTTTTGTTTGAATCTTGAGGTATGCTAAAATTTCGAGGCCGAAATTTCTTTAAGGGGGTAGGTTGTTGAAATTCGACCTTTTTCACTTCTTTTGTGTGTTTGGTTTCTTGTGTAGAATTTGTGTGTTTAAATTTTCATGGGTTGTTTTTTGTGTTTAGGATCTTAGTTAAGGTTCTTTTTAGAGTAGAAAAGAGGAGGAAAAACCTATGGGGAAAGAGTTTTAAGTAAAGGGTTTGGGGCATCAAAATGTCGCAAGACCCCCCCAAAACAGGGGGCCTTGCGGCCTCCCATGAGGGGCGCATGGGAGGCTGCAAGTGGCCATGTGGCCCCCCTTGCGGCGCATGGCCGCCCGCAAGGGGCTCTGGAAATTGCCTCGTGGACTCCCATGCGCCCGCATGGGAGCCCGCGAGCCTCCCGCGCTTTGTGGCCTATAAAGACCCATTTAAAACTTAAAGGGTCTTCATAAGAGCTCATTTCCCTCTCTTTTTCTCCCCATCTTGAATCCCCATTCTCTCCGCTATTAGATCTTCATTCTTGAGCTCCAACAAAGAAGGGTGGTGATCTTTCCTTCTCCTTTATTGGTGATGATTCTCCTCTAGATCTAGCAAACTTAAAGGTGAGTGTTCTTCTCTTCTTCAATTTCTTGTTCTCTTATCCAATTCTTTATAGATCTATGAAGGAAAAGTGTGGATCTAGTATAGATCCAATGTTTGAATGGAATTAGAGTGTAGATCTAATGTTTGGGTGGTTTAAGAGCCTTAATCTCATGTTTTGGTAAAGAATGGAGGAGATCCTTCATCTCTAAACCAATGATTCTTGTAGATCCGAACCCAATTGTGATATTCTTGATTTTATTGTGATCTTGAGGGTTTGAGGATCTTATTATTGTTAATTCTTGAATCTAGAATGCCTAGTAAACCATAGAAGCCATGGGATCTCATTTTGATCATTCTTTCCTCCTTTGTTTATTGTTTGGGTTATGTGATTGATTCTTGTTTTTCTTGGATGGTTAATGGCATCTAGGAGGTGGATCTTAAGGCAAGGGTAAAGGGAAAGTGGGCGAGTAACCCGGAGGGTTCGATCTCGCCAAGTTTGTGAGTGGGAAATTGTTTAATTTTATGAACTATGATCATACTTGTTTGAATACCTAATTATACACGTTCGTGAATGATGAATTTTATGTTTCAAAGGTTTCTTGAGATGTTTACATGAAACTTTGAATAATAATGATTTATGTTTTGGTTTATTTCTTGATTGAAGGCATTGATCATGTATACTTCTTGATTTATGATCCGATGTTCTTTCAATTAAGGTTATTGATCATTTACACTTCGTGGTTTATGATTCGATATAATTTTCGATTTTGATCAATGATCATTTATTTTTCTTAAGGGATGGAAACCCTATATCTTGAAATGCATATTTTTAAAGTATTGTTAAACGTTTAATGTTCTTGACATAAGGACCCGAGAAAGGGCCTAAGTGAATCAAAATGTATTTCTTGGTGGTGAAGCTCTATTTGAAATGTTATTCTTTGCTATGATGTCATATTTGAAATGTGTTTTCAAAGAATACTTTTATGATGATATTCTTGATGAAGATAATATCATTGCCGTTGTTTACTCAAGAATTCACTTTCAAATTGAGAGTTTATCTATGAGAATTTGTGATTTCTAGATACGATTTGTTATATCTTATTGATGTGTTCATATTATTATTGTGATATGTTCAGGTTGAGCCTACGGGCGGTATGGATATCCCAAATGTTTCGATGGTGACATTGGGGGGATCCCCATCTTCTGCAGAAGCGAGTCTCCACGGACCGACCTAGTTGGGGTGGCGTAGAGTTCTCGGCTGACTTGCCCTTACAAGAGGCGCATAGATAACCTGAAGGCACAGTGTTGGGTTCCCGGAGTCACCACACGGGATTCCCAATGGCCAACGCCAAGATACGCGCATCTTGGTGGCTCCTGACCTAACCATGGCCATGATTAGTGATGGAGGGTTTTCATAGGCTGTTGATGATGCTATCGATAGAGGATGTCTGCATGTGTTGCACTATAAATTCTTGATTCGATGGGTTTGATCTTTTAACAAGTATTCTTAACTTGAATTTTCAGTCTTTAATCTCTTTATAAATAATTTTCAGAGTTTTATTGATGCCTTTCTTTGAGAATGTTGGAAAGCTTCTTATATTGAAATATGCATTTAAAGCATTATATAAGTTATTGGTTAGTAAAGATATACATATATTTTCGGCATATCATTTTGTTACACATGTATGAGTTATAGCTCTATGTTCAACCCCTCATTGAGTAACTTAGTTGCTCACCCATTTTTCTTCTCTTCTTTCCAGGTGTTAGCATAGCAACAAGGCGTAAGACGTGAAAGTGCTTGGCAAAGCTATTCTTGCATTTACCTTTAAATAGTGTATGATTCATAAACATTGTTATCATACATAAGATAGATCCACTAAGACCTATGGTTTTGTATTTCCATTTTGGTCTTGAATAATCTTGATAGATTCAGTCAAGACCTTATATTGTATGAGCTATATACCCCATATCCGGGGGAGACTATGTTGTGGTCATGATCATTCTCGTTGTGATTTCTAGGGTTATATACATGGTGTGAGTATGTTGATCTTGTACAGGGTTGTAGTTGAATACCTTTAGATTTAGAGTATTATTGTTGTGATGTTAATATTGTACAGGTAATAGGTTAACCTTACGGCAATCTAGGGTTGAGGCAGGTGTCTGACCTCCCCTGGGTTGCCGTGGCGGTAGTGTTATGGGCCAGGACCCGAGGGTCGACGCGTGACACGAGAGGTATTACTTGACGACCACGTGCGCTTGCGGGACATGGACCAGTTCTTAAATTATAAAAATCAATGGCTCATTCAATTGCTTTCATGTGTAATCCTCCCTTGCAGTTAGCCTACAATTCGCATCCAAAACCTCCCCTGAAGGTGATGGAATATGTGCAAAGGTTCCTCCCGTAGCCTCCAGCAGTCACCCAGACAAAAAGCTCCCCTCTTTCTAGCCTTCAATGCTTTTAACCTAGATTTCGATTCGAGCACGACCGTGCTTCAGGGCATGCTATTTACAGGCAATTGAAGTTTCTGAATTTTCGCCAGGTTGTCAAGTGCACGGGCTGGAACACAGCCGTGCTTGGGTCATGCTCTCATCTGCATGACCGTGCTCTGGCCGTGACTATGATTATGATTTCTTGAATCTCCTGTAACTTGTTTATGGCCCGACACCTTCATAGTTTTGAAATACTGATCCATGTCCCAAAAGAAATCCTTCAGTGTCTTGGTGCTCCGTGCGCCATCAAATAGAGAAGGTTTTAGGACCTTTACTCGCTTAGATGCCTCCCACGCAACAACTGATACAATGCTAGCTTACTTGAGTAGGGTGACTTCGGCATCTAGTGACTGTACATTCGTCTTCAAGGCTTCAACTGTCAATTGGCTTTCTCTCCATCCACCTGCAAGGTCTTCCATCATCTTCGCCAACTTCTCGAGATGATCGTCAACACAGCCGATGACATTCATCATCTGCTCGACAGTCTCCTCAAGGCGATCCAAACGATCAATTTTACTAGCTGCCATCTTCACAGTACTCACTTGTAATTCTTCTCGAAATGCTCTTCACACCAACCAGGGCTGTGATACCAGCTGTCACGGACTCAACCGATGACCTTCGGCCGTGTGGCACCTAACACATACCAAGTTACGGGTTAGCCTTCTTGGTTAGGGCAACGATGAATCAACACCTGTTTGCAACACAAGCACAACACATAAAAAAAGCGAGCAAAACCGGAAAATATTCATAGTACGACAACACGACACAAGAACCCAGTTTAAGGATTGAAAAACATAAACTCTCTTATATTGAAAAAGTTTACAATCATGGCCAAAGGCCCTCACCAAGAGGTCTTGTCCCCTCCCAAAGACACAAACCTTATTACAAAAGTTACCATAAATCCCCAAGCTTAATTAAGCTCTTGCCCAATACAGGTCCGGCGAGAAGTCCCAGACTTCCACTTAGCTCGTAGTGTCCTCTGATGTTACTGTAGTTTTAGCTAGCCAGACTTAGTCACAGTGCGTAGCAGCACTGGTCACGCGGGGTAATACCGTGTGCCATGGTCGCCCCTGGTAGGCCACGCTCCTGCTCGTGTACCTCTTGTATAAGACTGCGTAATCCCCCAGTATATCCGGAATCAACATCTGCGTCTCTCGGTATGATCAAGTGTCCTGCCCTACCTAGACTAGCTAGAGATCCACTTTCTAAAGTAATGTAAGTGTACAACACTTGACTCTTGGTATAAGCACATCTGCCCCAACCGCTCATCGGCCACGTGCACATCCACGGTCTAGCGCACGTCTCACGGTCTCAGCACATGATCGTGCTGGATATTTCGCCCGCTCTTGGTCACAACATAACACATGTCTCGCGTTCCCCCGAGTGTTACCCAATCCACACAACTGACCGCCCTCGTGTCTTGGCCTATGTTAAGTTATTATTCTAATGACCAAGTGTAAGGGTACTAATACGTGTCTAAATGTATGTATTTGTATGCTTTATTCTTGTAGTATTTTACATGTATTTTGAGGACCGATGCCCATTTTGCATTTAAATATGTTTTATTTGTGTTACAGACTTTGAAGAAGCCAAAGTGAGCTCAATAACGCATTTAGGAAGAAATTGACACCAAAACTGGTGTTTTTAGAGATCTATTACTGTAGCAGTCTGTATCAGGGGGTATACTGTAGCAGTACTGTTGTAGAGCACTGTATCACCCCAAATGAAATTTTCTGGCAACAACTTGGGAGCCTTGCCGGCATCCTTCCGCCCACAAGTGGCACGCGAAAAGCCTTTAAAACGGCAATTAGGGCATTAAAAGAAACTCTAACATCTTTTTGGCCTCTTGGGCTGCCACCCCACCTTTACCGGTAGCGATTTCCAATGATCTACCACACTTTTCTTCACCAAGAGGGAGGCAAGTATCAAACGAGGAGATAGGGGGAAGATCTAGGGCTTCAAGGTGTCATTTGAGGTGCGATCTCGGCAATATCAACAATCTTCATTCATCTGAGGCTATCCGAAGATAGAGGAAGTGTTTATTTCTTTCGTTTATGTTTATTTGTTCATTGGATTTGTATGATTGTTCCTCTTTCATGAGGAACTAACACATTTTTTATTTGGGCATGATGAACCCTAAGGTGTTTTCATTGTAATTTTAGATGATCTTCATTATTGATATATTGTTGGATGTTAAATTGTTTTTATAGAATCTTGTAGTTTGTGATTCCTTCTATGTGTACTTGATTGTCTTGGATTGCATGAGAACTCTACGGTTCAATTCCTAGGTTGTACTTGGAAGCATAGGATGCGCCCTTGTACTAGACTCACATAGATTAAAAGGGGATTAATGTACCAATACACCGAGGGCTTCGGGTATTTGGTAGCCCTCCGAATGTTAGGCTTAGACCAAGAAGAGTGTCTACTCGTAATAAGGGATTCCCTAAGTACATTGCAATCGTAAGAAGAGTTGACCGGAAGGGATTCCGATCAACACTCGTATGGGATTAAGGGTTAATCACCGAGAGATTCGGGGTTAGCCTAATTTAAGAGTCTCTCGGTCCAAACTACTATCACAACACATCATCCTTAACTCAGGACTTAATGACAATCCTAGGGGGATTCTTTGTCCAAATCACGCCTTCTACTACTTATTCGTTCCTTGAATGTATATTTGATGTGTAGTAATAGCTTTATTATCTTGTTATTATATTTTAGTAATTGTACTCTTCGCTCGTATTGTTAGGCTAGGAAATAGATGAAAGGGAAGTAATAGAAGCTCTTTGGTCCAGTGGAATACGATCTTTGTGTCACACACAGGGTATTATTACTTGATGATCCTTTGTACTTGTGGGACAACCATTAGGTATTGACCCTTACAGTAAGTTACTAGAGAATAAGAGATGTGTATTCTGGAAAAAGAATTATGTAATAGTGAATGGCGCTAAAACAAAATAATAGATAAACACAAGAAAAAAGAGAAATCATCACCGAAAGATGGGAGAAAAAAATACACAATGGTCGAAAAAAAACAATTAAAAAAGCAAAAAATTAGAGTAATGGGAGGACTTTTCCTCCCGTCACACTATACTGTAAACACTGCGAAGTACACAAATACAAAGGTAGATATGATTGGGGTTTTTTCACTGAGTATAAGGGCAAAATTGAAAAACCATAAAATTTAAATAATGACGTGGAGTTGGAGTTAAGGGATCAAAAAGTAATTAAATTGGAAAACATGATTGTTTAGGATATTCAAATGTCAGAGGCTATGAGAAAATTTGAAACTTCGAGAAATTTATTTATACTTTTCTCCTACATTTAATTAGATTTTAATCTATAATACTATTATCCAAAAAAAAAAAAACCCCAACCAGCATCATTTAATTGAATTTGTGGTAGGAAGTATTAATTTTCTACTCCACATTTTTCACATTAAAACAGTTAAGTTATATATGTATATAAGAAATCAGAAAATCTAGACGCTCAATGATAAACTTTGTATATTTTATTTGACCGTTTCCTTAATAATATAAAATGCCTAAATCAAAAATGAAAATTTAATTTTGAAGATGACTTCCAGATTTTTTTTATTTAACCTATTCTAAACCCATAAGCATTGGGATAATTCAAATGATTCTAAAACAAAAGGTTAAAAATAATTTATATATATATATATATATATATATAACCAAGGTGCATCGGTACAATGAATCCCTCTTCTAACACTCTTTAACCTAATACATGCTAGCATCCCGTCAAACAAGTATCATTCAAAATCAATTCTACGGAAACCATCCATTGTAGAATGAAAAGGCGTTAAGAATGAAAGAAACCAATTAAGGCAAACCATGCATTCATTGAATTAAAAATACATCATCCAATACAAGTATTCCTCCTAAGGTTCACCGGTTACCCGGTGGCCTTGGGAGGTTTAGTTCGACATGATAAAGAAAGGAAATTCACACAATGAAAGATACATCAATAAAACACCAAGAACTCCATCTTGAATGTGTGGACTAGGTGTGATGTAGAAACTCCCTAAGATGAAGAACTTCGAGTTCTCCTGTCTTCTCCCACTTGAATTCTCTGCAAAACAACCTCCTTTGATGAAGATTTGAGAGTGGGGGTGTTTGGAGGCGTCGGTGGCAAAAGTCCCCTCCGAAAGAGCCCTAATCGGGCTTAAATACCCGACTGGTGTGCGGCCAGTGTGCGGGCAGCACACATGACCGCACACCAGTGTGCGGCTTGGTGTGCGGCCGCACAACAGGCCTGGTTGTGTAGGAACGCTTGGGTGCCCTCTGGAGCTCGTTTATCTTTCATTTCTTCGCTCCTCGGCCTTGATTTTCTAGTTGTAAACACTCATCTCAATGTAAATAGTCCGTGGATGCCCTGAAATAAGAAAAACAAGAAAAACACATCAAAGGTCATCTGTTTTATTCAATTAATGCATGAAAGTTGATGCGTCTCCGCAACAACACAACAGGGTGATGTGTGTCAACCCCTTGCGTTACCGCAAGTGCACGGGTCGTCAAGTAATAAAAATGGACCCAAAGGGTCGGGTTGTCGAACCACATGGAACAGAAGTACTAGTAATAGCCCCTCTTTTGTTATCTAGCCTAATGAGTGTAGTATGTGATGATCTAATGGCCAAAACTAAGAGTGTCACTACAAATGCGCAAGGAATAAAAAGGAAAAGAGTTCTCAATAAATAAAAGTGAGGTATCTGGACAATGCTCCCCCTAGGATTCAGGTGTTGAATGTAGATTACAAGTGTTTCTAAACGAAAACAATGAGTCGTGGGTATCCTAAGGTATAACGACCCTGATGAGCGCATTTCATATATATATATTGCATGCTATACCTTCATCATTATTGAATATTTTGGCTAAAATTCTCCAAGTACGGTGCTATTTGAGGTATTCGTTGTTCGTCATGCAGATATCAAAGTCCTGAAGTAAAAAGAAGCGCTTTTGGAACAATTTTAGAAGCTAAAGGACTTAGAAGAAACCTCATCAAGCTCAGCACGGTTTGAGCACGCCCGTGCTGCTTCCCGTGAAAATTACAGGAGAATGCAGCCATAGATCAGGACAGCCAGAGTTCACTGAGCATGGTCGTGCAAAGCCTCAGCACGGCCTAAGCACGCCCGTGCTGTTCCCCGTGCAGATTACAGGTTTGTGAGTTTTCTGAAGATTTATTTGGCCGTAATCTGCACGGCTTCAGCACGCCCGTGCTCACATCGGGGAAAACATTAAAACCCTAAAAACTTAGGTTTTTGGGGGACTTTTGGTAGGCGATCTTTGGGAGAAAGGAAGGGAGAGTTTTGGAGGTTCATCCTCAGCTTCATCAAGGGAATGCCAAGTGTATGGTAGGCCGATCGGAGGGAGATTACACGACATCGTAGATCCTTCGACAACCTCAAGGATGCAAGAAATTAGGGAGTTTTCAATTCCTTGTCTTGTAATTTCTTTGGCATTGTGTTTGTTGGTTGTTATCATGAGGGGCTAAACTCTTAAGGGAGCCCCGGGGGTGGTTGTATGACGTTGTAGCTCGAACTCATTGTCTTTACTTGCAGTTTTTATGATTGTCTTGTTCATTTCAATAAATCAAGGTTATTGGCTATCCTGTATGTTGTTTAGTGCTTGATGCTTGGTAGTTAGGTTCTCCTATCTAGGTTTGTGAATCTTTATTGATTGTTGCAAGCAGAGGGAGTTCAACTTAGGAGCCCGGCAGTGCTAGAAACCACATGCTTATAGCATAACTAGGTTTAGAACTGAAGACATCCCTGATAATTACTGAGAAAGACTGAGTTAGTGAACGTCAGAAAACCAACCCCGGGGCCCCATCTCCTCAATCGAGTCAAACCTAAATCTTCCCTTGGCGAACTTTCCATTCCCTCAACTTCCTCGAAGTTAGTCCAAAGTCAACTCCTTCATTCTCGATTTGGTTAGATATTGAGTAGGACGTTAGTATTAGAAGCTATACCAGTCCCTGTGGATTCGACTACCCGACCTTTTGGGTACATTATACTACTTGTACGACCCGTGCACTTGCGGTTACGAAAGGGGCGTACCAGACCCCTGCCTCCAGGTCGCCGATAACTAGTCCCCTACGAGGTCCCGGCGGAGAATTCTCTCGACGCCTCACACCACATATGACTGCTTAAAATTCTAGGGATCTGGTACGCCCCTTGCGTATCCGCAAGTGCACGGGTCGCACAAGTAGTAAAGTGTACCCTTTAGGTCGGGTAGTCGAATCCAAAGGGACTGGTATAGCTTCTAATACTAACGTCCTGCTTACTATCTAACGAGACAGAAGATGATGGAATTGACTCTGGATTAACTTCAAGGAGGTTAAGGGAAAGGAATTTCACGAAGGGAAGATTTGAGGTTTGACTCGATGGAGGAGATGGGGCCCCGGGGTTGGATTTCCGACGTTCACTAACTCGGTTTTCTCGGCACTTATCAGAGGTATCTTCAGTTCTAAACCTAGCTATGCTATAAGGGTGTTGTTTCTAGCGCTGCCAATGCTCTAAATTGCAATTTTACTGCTTGCAACTATCGATTGCGATTCACAAGCCTAGATAAGAGAACCTAACTTTCAAGGAATCAAGCACTAAACAACACACAAAATAACCAAAAGCTCAGATATAATAAAAGGAACAAGATACTCATAAATGCCGCAAGTAAAGATCAAAAGTTCAAGCTACAACGTCATACAAACAACCCCGGGACTCCCTTAAGAGTTTAGCCCCTCATGATAACAAACAACAAGTACAATGCCAAAGAAATTGACAGACAAGAAGTTGAAAACTCCCTAATTTCTTGCATCCTTGTGGTTGTTGAAGGATCTAGCAATGCCGTGCAATCTCCTTCCGATCGGCCTACCATAAGCTTAGCATTCCCTTGATGAAGAGGAGGATGAACCCCTAAAGCTCTCCCTTTCTTTCTCCCTTTGTTCGCCTACCAAAAGTCCCCCTAGAAACTCAGTTTCTAGGGTTTTAATGTCTTCTCGATGTGAGCACGAGCGTGTTGAAGCCGTGCTTCAAGCCGTGCAGATTACGGCCAAATAAATCTCCAGAAAACTCACATTCCTGTAATCTGCACGGGGAACAGCACGGGCGTGCTTAGGCCGTGCTGAGGTTTGCACGACCGTGCTCAGCGAACTCAGGTTGTGCTAATTTTTGGCTGAATTCTCCTGCAATTTGCATGGGGTACAGCACGGGCGTGCTCAAGCTGTGTTGAGCTTGATGAGGTTTCTTCTAAGTCCTTTAGCTTCTAAAATTATTCCAAAACACTTCTTCTTGCTTTAGGACTTTGATATCTGCATGACAAACAACGAATACCTCAAATAGCACCGTACTTGGAGAATTAAAGCCAAAATATTCAATAATGATGAGGGTAAAGCATGCAATATATATATATGAAATGCACTCATCAAATACCCCTAAACTTGAATTGTTGCTTGTCCTCAAGCAACCTTATTCCCCTAATAAAGTGATGAGTGCATGACATCTGATCTCAACAAACTAAAAGAGTTACTGAAGCTTAAGGAGTTTCTGAGAACTAGTGGCTTAGTCAATTGAAAGCTTGTGAAAGATTTTACTCTTACTCCGTACTACCGTGTGTGTGTGTCGCCTCATGGAGCATGTCAAACTGTTCTTGAGGGGTCTAGTACAAGTTCTTTCTTCTCACTATTTTCACTGCTGACTCCTAAACTGGGTAGTAGCTTCATACACCCTAGAGGCAGCCATTTCACTTGGTAGGTCATCAAAAATGACATTTATGATGCCTAAGATCCGACTACTCAAGTGCGGCTTTCGCTTTTTCTAAAGTGATAGCTCTTTCTACCATCTTTCTCACAAAATTTTGACAGGGCATCCCAAAAGGAATCCGACTTGTCACAATTATTTTCTTTTTCTCGTTTTAAAATTTCTTTTCATGTTTCTTTTTATTGCCAGAGTTTGGAGCCAGAAACTAACTTTTTCAAGTGCCTTACAACTAGCCCTTCCTCTAACAGAGTGAAAACACAACAAAGGCTAAGTGTTCAGATTAAGGTTTCCAAAGTAAGAGCAAAATAAAACTTTAAGTTCAACAAAAGTGCACTAATATGCTCAAAAACTCCTAGCTTAGCAATTCTCAAACAAAAATTTCATAGATCGTCCTAAGTCATGCACAACATCTAATCATATTAGAACACAAATACACAACCCTCCCCCACACTTGAATGAATCATTGTCCTCAATGTTTAAAGATTTAATCATGCAAAGCAAAGAAAATGATTTCAAGTAAAAGTGAGAGTAGGGAATGTTTCACCAAGTTAAGGGAGAGGTGCCGAAGAAAAATTCCATGGCACACAAGGGCGTGTGTTGATCGCCAGTTAGGGAGGAGTCGTTTGAGACAACCAGCAAGGTAAATATTCATAAATCCTGAGGTAGAAATGCAAGCATTAGAGACAGAAAATAACAAAAAGACAAAGATCACACTAAAAAGAGATCAGTTTAGTAGGGGACTCCCCTTGCTAACTGACTCAAGAAAAACAAAAGACTACAAAAATAAAAGCAAAGGACACATATACAAAACACAATAACAAAACAGAACATCAAAACCCGGCGCTCTCAGAATCGGAATCAGACTCCGATGGAAGGTCGGTGGTGTCCACGCCTACACTCCGGGATGTAGAAGGTCCAGCTGCACGGCGAGGAGGACAATGATCAATGATTTTCTGAAAACTCGGCAACATCCACTAGCAAAATTCACGGTCGGATGAAACATTAGAGGAATCAGAATCCGAATTGGACGGCCGAGATGTTTCTGGAGGTGGTGTCGGTTGAGCTGATGCAGACGCGGATGGAAACAAATCCATACTCCGCAAAGTGCGCGCATTTATAGGATGGACCCGACCGCTAACGGTAAACGAATAGTTAACTGGCAACAAATGCATGCGACGTGCCAAGTGTGTGATGTAACGTCCGACAAAAATGGCTTTCGTGCTGCGATCCTTAGACTGATGCTTAAATGCCTTAGCAAGTATATAACCCATATGAAATGGAATGCCATTCCACATACTAACCAAATATGTGAATTCAGCGTTTGTGATGACACCCGTGCGCTCGCCCCGGCTAGTGATGGTCCCACTCAAGAGAATGTGAATGACTCGCAATGCAGAAGATTTGAGCGCTGAGGATCTAGATCGAGCCGGTTGAAATAACAGATGGCCAGAGCTCACCCGCCGCCAACATTCCTGTTGGGTTTCACCAGGAGGAAGATTGAACGTCAAAGATTGATATTCCGGAGATAAAGTGAACGGCTCGTCATACAACGCCATCCGGATAGCAAACTCCGTAAAACTCATTGTAAACAGCCTCCCTAGCAATTGAAATCGCAAGGCAGTTGGATCCTCCCAACTAATTTGCCCACGTTTCAGCTCAAATGTAGCTAGAAACTCGGCTGTTAATTCACGATATGCAGGTTCCGTAAGGGAGAAAACCTTGTACTATGATCCCACGTGGAGCAGCCGGTCAATCTCGTCGGCCAAATGTGCTTCCCGAAGGGCCTGCCATTCAAGAATGTGAAAATCCCCAAATTGTTGTTGAAGAAGCCTCTGAAATCGTTGCCTTTGTACAGCTGAGGAAAATGGAGGAAAGCTAGGGATGGAGGTGGGGCGAGGATGGCGAGATGGCGGTCTTGATGCTACACGTTTCGTGGGCATGATGGAAGAGAGTGGAAAATGGCTGGAGAAATAGCCACCAAGGATAGCGGAGAACGGCTAGCAAAAGTTTGGGTTAACAGGGATTGTGCGGCTTAAAAGGAGAATTGGAAGCCTGCAAAAAGAAGGAAGCACGGCCGTGCTTCGTATGGAGCACGCCCGTGCTGATGTTCTGCAAAAAGAACGAAAAGAAAACCTGTAAAATGCACGGGGAGTAACACGGGCGTGTTCTTCCCGTGGTAGCAAAGTGAAAACCTGAAAAGAAAGGAAAGGTATGGGTTGCCTCCCACTAGCGCTTGTTTACCGTCCCGAGCTTGAATGGTCTGGAATTCAAGTAGGTGAAGTAAGCAGGATGCTCTGCACACCCTCGATATCTGATAAAACAGTGGGACTGATGTAGTGCTTCAACCGGTGCCCATTCACCTTGAAAGTGCCATGGTCAGGATGAGATATTTCGATGGCCCCATACGGGTAGACACTCGTAACCTGATATGGGCCCGATCAACGCGATTTAAATTTTCCAGGGAACAACTTCAGTCGGGAGTTGAACAACAAGACTTGATCTCCAACCTCAAACTGTTTATCAATCCGTAACCGCTTGTCATGTAAATTCCAAACCCGTTCTTTGTAGTGTACAGAATTTTCATATGCAGCCTGTCTGAATTCATCTAACTCATTTAACTGGAATTTCCTCTTGTCTCCTACCTTTTTCGGATCGAAATTCAGCTTTTTAATGGCCCAATATGCTCGATGTTCCAGTTCGACAGGCAAATGGCAAGCTTTACCATAGGCTAACCGATATGGTGTGTGCCCCGTAGGGGTTTTATATACGGTCCTGTATGCCCACAAAGCTTCTTCTATTTTGTCTGCCCACTCCTTCCTACTGAACTGAACTGTTTTTTCTAGAGTTCGTTTAATTTCCCGGTTGGTGACTTCCACTTGTCCACTCCTTTGAGGGTGATATGCTATAGCGATCCGATGGGTAACGCCGAGTCACAATAAAATTTTCTCGAACTAGGCATTACAGAAATGAGACCCTCGATCGATGATAATAGCTCTTGGGCAACCAAAACGAGCAAATAGCTTTCTTAAAAATTTCACAACAACCCTAGCATCATTAGTAGGGAGTGCTTGAGCCTCTACCCATTTAGACACGTAGTCAACTGCAACCAGTATATATCGACACCCATTTGAGGAAGGAAATGGGCCCATGAAATCAATGCCCCACACATCAAAAACTTCACACTGTTGAATTGGTGTCTGTTTCATCTCATCCCGTTTAGATAGATTGCCACTCCGCTGACAAGCATCACAAGATTCGATCATAGCCTTGGCGTCTCGGAAAAGCGAAGGCCAAAAGAAACCCGCTGATAGCACCTTCTCCACTGTCCTGTTCTGTCCAAAATGTCCTCCAAGCACCCCCGCATGGCACTGCGATAAAATATGCCATCCCTCTTCTCTTGAAACACATCTTCTTACCATTTCATCCGCGCAGAGCTTATATAAATACGGATCATCCCAAATATAATGCTTGGCATCTGACAGGAATTTTTTTCGTTGTTGATAAGAGAAAGTTTCTGGGATCAGTCCCCCTGCCAGATAGTTTGCAATGTCTGCGACCCATGGAACTGAAGCATCCAAAGGGTCTTTCGTTTCTGCGAGATATAGATGCTCTTATGGGAAGGAATCATTTACGATTTCAGAATTTTCCCAAGTATTATTGGAGTGCTCTAAGCGGGATAAATGATCTGCCACTACATTCTCAATGCCTCTCTTATCCCGTATCTCCACATCAAATTCTTGCAACAGTAGGATCCACCGTATCAACCTTGGTTTAGCATCCGCTTTAGTCATCAAATACCTCAATGCTGCATGATCGGTGAATAATATCACTTTAGAGAGAACCAGGTACTGCCGGAACTTATCGAAGGCGTAAACAATAGCTAGCAGCTCCTTCTCCGTTGTCGTATAATTTTCTTGGGCTGAGGTCAACATTTTGCTTGCGTAAGAGATTGGGTGAAATTGTTTATCGTACCACTGCCCGAGTACCACTCCTGCGACTCGATCACTAGCATCACACATCAATTCAAAGGGGCGATCCCAGAGCGGTGCCTTTAAAATTGGAGCCTCCACCAACTTCTGCCTCAGCAATTCAAAAGCAACTTGGCAGTTTGCGTCAAAATTGAAAGGGGCATCTTTTTCCAAAAGTTTGGTCATGGGTGCTGAAATTTTTGAAAAATCTCGAATAAAACGCCTGTAGAACCCTACATGTCCCAAAAAACTTCTAATGTCCTTCGCAGTGGTTGGAATCGCTAATCCTTCAATTGTGGAGATCTTCGCCTTGTCCATTTCAATTCCTGATTGTGAAATGTTATGACCCAACACTATTCCTTGCTAGACCATGAAATGACATTTTTCCCAACTAAGAACCAGGTTTGTTTCTTCACATCGAGCTAATACTTTCTTCAAATTGGACAGACAGTTGTCAAATGAGTTGCCGAACACCGAAAAATCATCCATGAATACCTCCATAAAATCCTCAATGAACTCGTCGAAAATGGACATCATACAGCATTGGAATGTGGCACGAGCGTTGCATAAACCAAAAGGCATGCGACGATATGTGAAAGTGCCATAGGGGCAGGTGAAAGTAGTCTTCTCTAGATCTTCAGGTGCAATTGGGATCTGTAAGTACCCTGACATCCCGTCTAGGAAACAATAATACATGTGTCTTGCAAGTCTCTCCAGCATTTGATCGATAAATGGGAGAGGGAAGTGGTCTTTTCTAGTAGCATCATTCAACTTTCGATAATCGATGCATACCCGCCATCCAGTGACTGTGCGAGCAGATATCACTTCCTTCTTGTCATTCTGGACCACCGTCATACCTCCCTTTTTCGGTACTACTTGTACCGGACTCACCCACGGGCTATCCAAAATAGGGTAAATAACCTCAGCATCTAGAAGTTTCTTTACCTCTATCTTAACCACTTCCTGCATATTAGGATTCAATCGCCGTTGTGGTTGTACCCTCGGTTTAATTTCATCTTCCATAAGGATTTTATGTGTGCAGAAAGTTGGACTGATGCCCTTGATGTCTGAAATTGACCAAGCTATAGCCTTCTTGTGTGTGGTAAGTACTTGTAACAGTTCTCCCTTTTGTTTATCATCAAGAGTTGTAGAAATTATCACCGGGTATTGTTCATCTCCTCCTAAGAAAGCATATTCTAAATGATCAGGTAATTTCTTTAGTTCGATCTTTGCATCTTTGATTCCCGCAATTGGGAGGCTTGGTTCATTACCAGATTCTGAACCCATCATGTACAATAATTGATCCTCCTGATTCAGGCTGTCCAAACTATCATGCGTAGACTTTTTCTCTGTAAATTCTTCTTCCAACAATTGCAGCCCATTATGTCTTTCCATTGTTTCACAGCACCAGTTTACTGACATAACCTCCTTTTTATAGTTCAGCTCAGACCGGTTATTAGGCAATGCTTCCTCATCAACAATTTGACTCTTCGACCATTCCTGAGATTTCTTGCTGAAAGCCCTTACTGCTTCTTCTAGAGAGACATTTTCAAAATTTCTGTTCGATGGACGTGAAAGTAGTGCCACTAGCTGTCTGCCAGCATCAAGATCTCTTACTTCTGTTTTGAAATGGAGATTGTCCTGTCCCCTCAATGCATTTAAAAGATCTTCCATCATGATGGATGGTACTCCTTTTTAGAAAGGACCACCATTGAGGCACACTGTGCCTGCACAAGAACCAAAAGGAAAAGATGAGATATAAACTTTCAGGCTCAAAACAAAAAGAAGAAATAATAAACAGCTTAAGTAAGAACAAAGAAAAACAAAATAACAAATAAAAGAATACACGTAACAACAAAAACAAAGAAATGACACTAAAAGCAAAATAAAACTGTTAGAGTACTAAGACTGTCCGAATTCCTAGAAGTTGCCAGTCCCCAGCAACGGCGCCAAAAACTTGGTACGCCCCTTGCGTATCTGCAAGTGCACGGGTCGCACAAGTAGTAAAGTGTACGCTTTAGGTCGGGTAGTCGAATCCACAGGGTCTGGTATAGCTTCTAATACTAACGTCCTGCCTAATATCTAACCAGACAGAAGATAATGGAATTGACTCTGGATTAACTTCAAGGAGGTTAAGGGAAGGGAATTTCACCAAGGGAAGATTTGAGGTTTGCCTCGATGGGGGAGATGGGGCCCCGGGGTTGGATTTCCGACGTTCACTAACTCGGCTTTCTCGGCACTTATCAGAGGTATCTTCAGTTCTAAACCTAGCTATGCTATAAGGGTGTTGTTTCTAGCACTGCCGATGCTCTAAATTGCAATCTTACTGCTTGCAACTATCGATTGCGATTCACAAGCCTTGATAAGAGAACCTAACTTTCAAGCAATCAAGCACTAAACAACACACAAAATAACCAAAAGCTCAGATTTAATAAAAGGAACAAGATACTCATAAATGCGGCAAGTAAAGATCAAAAGTTCAAGCTACAATGTCATACAAACAACCCCGGAGCTCTCTTAAGAGTTTAGCCCCTCATGATAACAAACAACAAGTACAATGCCAAAGAAATTGAAAGACAAGAAGTTGAAAACTCCCTAATTTCTTGCATCCTTGTGGTTGTTGAAAGATCTAACAATGCCGTGCAATCTCCTTCCGATCGGCCTACCATAAGCTTAGCATTCCCTTGATGAAGAGGAGGATGAACCCCTAAAGCTCTCCCTTTCTTTCTCCCTTTGTTCGCCTACCAAAAGTCCCCCTAGAAACTCAGTTTCTAGGGTTTTAATGTCTTCTCGATGTGAGCACGGGCGTGTTGAAGCCGTGCTTCAAGCCGTGCAGATTACAGCCAAATAAATCTCCAGAAAACTCACATTCCTGTAATCTGCACGGGGAACAGCACTGGCGTGCTTAGGCCGTGCTGAGGTTTGCACGACCGTGCTCAGCGAACTCAGGTTGTGCTGATTTTTGGCTGAATTCTCCTGCAATTTGCACGGGGTACAACACGGGCGTGCTCAAGCCGTGTTGAGCTTGATGAGGTTTCTTCTAAGTCCTTTAGCTTCTAAAATTATTCCAAAACACTTCTTCTTATTTCAGCACTTTGATATCTGCATGACAAACAACGAATACCTCAAATAGCACCGTACTTGGAGAATTAAAGCCAAAATATTCAATAATGATGAGGGTAAAGCATGCAATATATATATATATATGAAATGCACTCATCAGGATCCCAAAGATATAACCAATTCCTAAAAGTAGATCTAACCCTGCCTCCAGATGAAAGATCCCTAACGCCCTACGAGGTCCCGGCGGAGAATTCTCTCGACGCCTCACACCACATATGGTTGCTTGACACTTAGGGAATATGGAGATAGGAAATATCTATCGGAAGGGAAAGGGGACACTCCGCTATCTCACGGCTCACCCTCTCAACCCTCTTTACCCTTGGTAATTCTAAACCTAGCGGTGATTTCTCTCTTCACTAGATTGAATAAAACATGCAAGGCAATTAATAATGAAATCAAAAGCACAAACAGGCATTAAGAACTCAAGAGTAAAACTCAAACTGATAAATTCGAATAGAAACACAATGTAAATCTAATGAAAATAAGAATCCTAGGGTTTACATGTCCGAATACCCTCTAGGGGTTTAGCTCTCCATGGAGCGAGTCACAAAACAAATAATAAATTGAGAATAGAGTTCCAAAGACATAAAGAATAACCCCCCTAAATCCGTGATGACGGTCTTGATGGGTAGTTTCCACGTCTGGATTGAATCCACTCCGAAGCTAGGTCACCGATGGCTTTCTTGATGCTATGACGGAGGAGGAATCGATCCAAGTTGGTGAGGAAAGCTTCCCAAAGCCGCAAAGAACTCCTCCCAAGCCCTAGCCGCCTTGTCTATCCAAAGTGGCCGAAAATATCCCTAAAAATTATCACAAGGCGGCTTTTATAATTTGAATTCGGGGCTTTACGCGGGCATCCACACGGGCATCCACACGCCCGTGTACTGTAGCCACACGCCCGTGTGGTAGGGTGTGTGGCTTTCTATGCTTTGAAATCCTCAAGAACCTTCTTCTGCTTTGTACGGAAGCTGGGACATGGACGTACTACTGCCTTTGTGCCCTTTCGGTTTGTGTAATGACTTGTACTCCTTCGAAAGTTGGCAACACCCTCATGCATATGAACACAGCTTCTCATTGTGGCCTTGAAACGTTTCATCACACCCTATCTTTGCTTCTTCCTGTACGTCATGTCTCCAAAACCCTGTTTGCACAAAAGAACACAACACACACTTGTTAATGCTAAAAACTGATAAAAGTGATGCTCAATGCATGTAAACTGATATTATAAAATATATATAATCAAGCACTTATCAAAAGTATAAGTAGTTTACCGTTACAAAATGGTGTATTTAGACACTTATCAGTCGCCGTCCCCAGGCATCGGAGTGGAGCAAGATCCTCACAGTCTAATCTCGGCTTTTTAGTTATGATTGTATTTTCTGGAATGATGCGGTGCATGCTCTTATGGAAATCTTTTTTTTTTTGAAGAATTTTAATTAATTTTTTCCCTTATTGTTTTACTACATAATGGTGACGAATCCGACGATATCTTTGGTGAGAGAGGGTTTCTGTGGTGTTTCAGTTTTCTGTGCATGTGTTATGGGTGTTTAATTTGCTTTAGACTTGTTGTCTTAAGTTTTGACTTGTTTTTGATCATTTTGGATTGAAAACTAGTCAAAACATGGGTTTTGAGAAAGTACATGGGCTGAGCTAAAAGTACACGGCCATGTACTTGCTCGAGTAACTTTCAAATGCTTGTTTTTCCCTCATCCTGGGAGATACACGGCCAGGGTTTAATTTACACGGCTGTGTAACTCCCCAAATGCATATTGATGGATGATCTCTCGCAAGCACATGGGATCGTCAAGTAATAAACCACTCGCGCACGCACGAGTGGGTTATATTCCCAAGGGTCCGAGAATCTATCCTTACTTCCTTCTCGCAATGTTGTCTAGCCGATCAAACTAGAGAGTAAAAGATGAAAATGCAATTAAATGAAATAAATGAAATTCAAAATGATAAATAACCAGGGCGATAAAAGGGCAAATCAGAGTGAGAAAGCGGTCACGGATAAGGATCCCCTCAGGGGCTACTGAAGTGTACAGGATGCTGGATTAACATGCAATTGGCTTGTTGGACAGAGAAAACCATAGATGAGGTCAACCCGATGGTCACGGCAGTTGACCCCTAATCCGGTACGAGTATTGAATACGGGTTTTGTTCCGTTCGATTCCTCCTATGATTGCAAAGAGCAAGGAGGTTTTATCTAGCTAAGGTTGGACTACTGGTGAGTAATTAACCTTAGAATTGGAGGGATACAAATACCCGATGGTCACGGCGTATTTATACATATCTCCCTTCCAAGCTTGGTGAGTCTAACACTAGGGCAATGGTCATGCAACCTAGTATTGCCTAAGTATAAATACACAGAGTTCTCATGCATACCCTAAACATTCAAGAGCACCAAACAAGGATCATAAAGAAGCCTACAAGCATTGATTAAAACCAAGCATCCAAAATACACAAGTTCACCCCCAAGGTTCACCTACATCCGGTGACCTTGGGGTTTAGTTGTTCATAATCTCAAAATACACACTCAAAAGCATGAAAACAACTAAATAAGGCATGATCAACTCCCTCAAAAATGAAAATGGGGTTCCGAAGACGCCACTCAAGATGTGGCTTCCCTTGTCTTCAACCTTCCTCCAATGATGCCCTAGAGTTGGATCTTGCCATGAAAACGCCCGCAAAGTCCTCCTCCAAGCCTGATTTGATGATGGTGGTGTGGAGCTCCAAGGAGAAGGCCAAGTCCCTCCTTCCAAGCTGCCCTAAAAGCCTTTAAATTCATGACATCGCGATGCCTTGCGGGTGACCTTGCGAGCCCAAGGTTGCCCGCAAGGCATCCAGAGACTTTCTCAGATTCTTTTTCGGTGCTACAGTGATCTTGCTTCATTAATTATGCGATAGTGATGAAGCCCAAAAACGCCATATTTGGTGTCGATTTCTTCATAAATACGTTCTTGAGCTTATTTTGGCTTATTCAAGGCCTGTAACACAAATAAAACAACTTTAAACAC
Source organism: Dioscorea dumetorum (assembly GCA_902712375.1). NCBI lineage: Eukaryota > Viridiplantae > Streptophyta > Magnoliopsida > Dioscoreales > Dioscoreaceae > Dioscorea > Dioscorea dumetorum. The sequence goes on from CACTHL010000257.1 coordinate 95,456, forward strand.
GAAAATAGACATCAACTCAACAAAAAGAGAAGAGAAAAATATACACAAAAATGTATAAAATACGTATATTTAGACGTTTATCACATATTTCTTCCAGTCCTGGGAGATACATGGCCAGGGTTTGATTTACACGGCAGTGTAACTCCCCAATTGCATATTTCTCCCAGTCCTGGGAGATACACGGCCAGGGTTTGATTTACACGGCCGTGTAACTCCCCAAATGTATATTTTTCTTCGTCCTGAAAGTTACACGGCCAGGGCATGATTTACACGCTCGTGTACTTGGCCGCGTACCTCCATCGCTATATAAATCCTGATCTTGGAGCCCTAAGCATCACGATTCTTCTTCTTCTTCTTCTTCTTCTTCATCTTCTCCCCTCTGATCCCATTGTTTTGATTGAGAAGAAAGAGCCAACCCTAGACCTTTTCCTCCTCCCTTGGCTGAAGATTATCAAAGGTAAGGAGCCGGCGGAGTAGTAGAGTCGTATAAGAGTCGACCTCCTAAGTTTGTGAGTGGGATTTTGATTTCACAATTCTTATCAATTTTCTCTAAATATATGCATAACTAGTTTTCATGAAAAGCTTGGAATTTATGAGAATTGAATTGATGATTTAGTTGTTTGACAAGTGTTCTTCATGCTTCGTATTTTGAGAGTAAAACGTTATGTTATTTGAAGGAAATGATTTATATTATATTGTACATGCTGTTATGTTGGTTTAAACTGAAGAATTTCATACACGTGTTATACTTTTGATCCGACGTTTGCAAATGTGAATATTGGTCCTGGACAAGGACCCTGTGGAATGAGTTACTTGAATTGCATTACTTTTACTTCCGAAAATGTCTTGATGGTGATGGGGTTATAACCTACTTGCTGCAGTAGGGGGTCCTCACGGTCCAGCCTTTAGAGGTGGCGTGGTGGACTCGGCTGATCTGTCCATATCAGGTGGCGCGTAGAACCCTGACTGGACGAACATCGTATCTGGAGTCACCATACGGATTCGATGGGTCAACGTCAAGGACATGAGCACCTTAACGGCTCTGAACTTAGCCGTGGCCACGGCTAGAGTTTAGAGAGGTTTTTAGACCAATGTTCAGTTGTTTGAAATGAAACAATTTGTATTTATTAAAGTATACTTTTTTTTATGAAAACTCTAATCAATTTGTTAAAGAGTTTTGTGAATTATCGGCCCCGACATTTTCATAATTGTGTTTATATCTATATTGTGTGTTCAAACCTATATGTATTACTACATCTTTGGATTCAGTTTTCTCTTTATATTTATCCTTGTTATATGAAACGTTTGTAATTACCACTCACTGAGTGACTCTAGTTATTCACCCTCTTCCGTTTTCCAGGCTCTACTCAGTAGTGGTGGTGCGGCGGACCAGAGTGCTGGGCATACATTGGCTAGTCATTTTTTTTTAAATTTTATTTCATGTAGGTTGTTTACTAAACCATATACATTGTGTAAGGACATGGATCCACTAGTGTAATTATTCTCCTTAGAACTGGTTTGTATGTTCATTGACTGTATTTCTCTTTGAGACCTTTGTTGGATTTGTGGATGTATGTCCTTTGAATTCTGTACTCAGATTATTGCCTTGCAGTTCATTCTAGGTGTTCCTGTATTTTATTCTGTAATTGTCCAGGATGTGGTAAGCCTTGCGGCGACTCGAGTGTTGAGTGACGGGGGTGTCCCTCCTCGAGTGGTCACGGTGGTTGTCACATGTCGCTCTTGTGGGATGGGGTGTGACAGTTTCAGGGTTCTTTTATTTAGGGGTTTGGATCATGGCCGTTGGATCATCATCAGAAGTTTGTGTGTGGTTCTTCTTGGTAGGAGAGTGTGATCTAATCGATGATCGGGCATATTGACTTTGATGGATCTCCGAACTTCATTTTGACTGAGGATATCAACGGAGTGAACTTAGGTGAATTTTCTGATGCTATTTCCTTCATAATTGTCACTTTTGGATTACTGATACGCCCTTGCATATCCGAAAGTGCACGGGTCGTATAAAGAGTACAATGTACCCGAAGGTCGGGTAATCGAATCCACAGGGACTAGTATAGCTTTTTATACTCGTCGGATTTCTAATATCAACCAGCTCAATAATTTGGTTTAAAAGCTATTTACAAATAAAAGTGAAGAAAGTGAGGATAACGAAGAGAGAGAGGGGTTAGGTAACGATAGATCAATGCTAGGGAGTAGCGTCCCGGATCAATCCCTTGGTGTCAATCGTACTCGAATTCTTGCAGGGTTTATTAGGAGATGTCTCAATCAACCTATGTTCTAGAGTCTTGTTGCACTAATGTGGAAGATACATGTAGTGGGATTGACAACATGAGCCTATTTCCAACTTCTCGTATCAATCATCAAGATATACAAGCTAAGTGAAAATCAGGTAACTCAAGCATTCAAGCCACTCAACAAATAACATTTAAGCTAACAACCAAAGATCTAACAAGGAGATAAGAAAGACTTCCATAAATGCTGCAATAAAAGAATCCAAGTACATTTAACAACCAAGTTCTTAATCCGGGGCACCGGAGAATGGTTAGCCCCTCATGGTTCTACAAGAAACATAAGGTAAATAACAAGAGAACAAGATGAAAATCATAAACTCCCTTCTTGCTTCACAATCTTCGTCGGAGAGCATCCGATGATGATCTTGCCAACGTTCTCCACTCCCACGACGATCCCTTGGTCCAGATTCGGCCCCCAAAGGTATGCTGCTTTCCCCTCATGTCGCCTCCCCAAAGGGGAAGAAAGATCGGAGAAAAAGTCCCTTGAAACCCTAACTTTTGGACTTAAAAAGTCACTTCTCGATGCAAGCACAACCGTGCTTAATTCTGTACGCCCGTGCTCTAGCTTGTGCTTCATCCCATGCAGATTTTGGATTTCTGAGTTTTCGGTGCTACAGTACTTTGCTACAGTGTTTTTACCCCCCCGAAAATTTGCCAGGCCGTGAAGTGCACGGGTTGGAACACACCCATGTTGAAGCCATGCTCTAGTTTGCACGCTCAAGGCACTCTCACCGTGCTTCCTCGTGCTTGCCAATTCCTATGAACTGCACAGCCAAGAGCACGCCCGTGCTTATGCCGTGCTTGCCTTGACGAACTTCCCTTTAAGTCCTTTTGATGTGAATTCACCTATAAATCACTTCTAATTGCTCAAAGACCTAAATAACTGCACAATGAAGCAAAAATACCTCAAATAGCACTGAACTAGGAAAATAGTAACTTAACAATAAGGAAAATAGTGGGTATAAAACGGGAAAAATATATATATAGGTACATGTATCCCTCGGCGTATAGGTACATGTATCCCTTTCAAACTATGTGAGTCTAATACAAGGGCGTATCCCACGCTCCAAGTACAACCTAGAAATTGAACTACATAGTTCTCATGTAATTCAAAGCAATCAAGCACACATAGCATGAACCACAAACCAAACAATTTGCATTAAACATAAATTAAAGCATCCATACAAGCTTGTTCATCGCAAGGTTCACCGGCGTCCGGTGACCTTAGGACTTAGTTGTTCACACAAGCAAATAACACAAAACACATCATGAAAACACCTAATCTTGCCATAACAAATGCTCCCTTAATCGTTGGTGATGAAAAGGTGAGCCGGATCGTCACCACGAGCCTCCACCTACGCCGAAATGAGGGCGGCTTCCTATTCTTCTCCAAGCTTTCAACGTTGAGATAGAAGATGGATCTTGCCAAATCTTCACTCTCCCCTTGATCTTCACTCTTCAATTGATGAGAAAATGCCTTTTTTCTCCCGGATTTGTGCCTCTCTCAAGCCCCAAGAAGAAGCCCTCCAAACCTCACCAAAAAGCCCTTTCTCTTTTGCCCTAACCCCCTTTAAAATCATATTTTTCGGGTGGCCTTGCGGGCACATGCTTGCCCGTAAGGCGCCCAGGAATTTTCAGGGGAAAATGTCTCAGTTGCTACAGTAACCTCTGCTACAGTAATCAGTTACAATACCCCTTCTACAGTACTACTACAGTGACGACGCTCCAAAAACGCCGTATTTGGTGTCGATTTTTTCATAAATACGTTCTTAAGCTCATTTTGGCTTCTTCAGGGCCTGTAACATAAATAAAACAAATTTAACCACAAAAACGGCCGTCGGCTTATCAAAAGCATGTAATTTAATACAAAAATACTATAAATAAATATACACATTTAGGCACTTATCAAAAGGTAATGCTGTCATTATATGTCTGAAGAAAGAGGGAAAAATAACATTCAGTTTTTGTACCACACTACCACAACGTGCCCTTATAGAAGAAAAATGGCCAAAGAATCAAAAGCAATCAATACAGAGAAAATTTGAAACAAAAACAGCTACTAAAAGCAAGATGCATACCGCTGAATCACCTTTAAAACTTCATTTATTGAGTCATTGGGAGCAAGATGCATAAGAGCAAGGTAAACCACATCCAAAGGAGGAGTATACAAAAGCATGCCAAATCAGTCCAAGGAATTGCAAATCTTTAAAAAAAAAAATGTCACAATCCATTACAAATCATTCCTAGACCTATTACTCATTGCTTATATTCAAAGGTATCTGAAGAGCTTCCTCCTTGTCAGTAATGGAGTTTCCTGAGCTTACTGTTACTGTTCACTTTGTTTCCTCTTCCATTACAAGAAGCTCTTCAAACTTTCTTCCATTGCTTCATGTGTAGATAAAATATCCTGCAAGAATAACAAAGCATGATTAAGTATTTAAATTCCTATAAGCTGGTAGAGAGTGTCAAAGACGTATAATGGAAAATTGTCAATATACAATTGAGTACATCGATGTGGAAGATGGATTATGATTACAATTGAATACAATTCAAATTTCTAAAAGCTTTCATTTTAAAGTACCTCCTTGCCAAGAAATTCAGCAGTTCTTTTTTATACACAATCAGTAACACCATCCTCAGCAAAAGGAACATGACTGAACCCCATATGTGATACAATCTGAACAAAAAAAAATGAAGCAATAAATATAAATCTTCAAATTTGGAAGAAAGACATTATATAACTGAAGTCACATATCATGTAGGATTTCTTTTTAGTTACTTGTGATGAACTATCAATGCTTAGATTTTGCAAATTGAAACTGTTAACATGCATATTCACTATGCATGGAAGAGTATTCGAAATCAAATCACCTTCATTCAAAATTTTAATTGTATTATATTAGAGAATTATGTCAAATACCATAACAAACATGAATGTTAAATACCAAACATTCCTACACTTTCTTGAGTACAATCGTCATTTAGAGTTTATGCATTTCCCTTTGTTTGATTTTTCTGAAAAAATAAAAATTGAAGTTAGACCTGAAAATTATTTACAAAAGTCTCAAAACTTAATCTAAAATATGATTACCTTTCTCTTATTTCTAATGATTATTTCTTCAACTTTTGACTTATTCCTTTTTTATGGAGGTCGGCCCTTACTCCGAGCTTTTAAAGGAGTTCAAAATTTTGTAGTTGAAGACGTTGTTTGGTGTTGTTCATAATTTTCTTCTGACAAACCGGTGGTAGAAGTTGCTCTAAACACTCCCAAGAAATTGTATTATCCATCAGCTTCTTAATTGCCCTATCAAAGCATTTCATTAAAAATTTATATCTCTCAATGGATTATATTCCAATTTCAGTGGCCTTAGAAAAATAAGTACATAAGTTGTTGTATCGCACTTTTTGCTCTCAAGTTTCATGTCATCATGGCAATTCATCATATAAGTATGCCTGCGCTTGATAACCTTTCTCCATATGAGTAAAATATATTGAGATGGAATGTCTTTTGCATTCCTCTTAATAAACACCTTGCATATATGCCTGCAAATAATTCCTCTAAACTCAAATAAATAGCATGAACACTTGGTGTCAAATTCAATTTCATTATGGTAAACAGTGAATACCACTTCTTTTCTAAGTCTGCCTTCTTTCTCTCTGAAAATATTTGTGACCTGAAATGTGGATATTGGCCCATTTGAATTGACAAGTGTCAGATCACAATATAGCATTTCTCTCAATTCATCTTAAACCAACTTGAAAACTTCATTCATATAAGTTTCTTGTAATTACCTCTCAAAATAACAATCAGTTAACATTGGGAAGCAAGTGTTAAAAGAAGCAAAATCAGCTTTGTTTTACTTTTCTATGTTACTTTTCAATGCATTGTCAAATTGCTCCACAAATTTCTTTAATGATGTTGTAGGGCCAACATACCCATAAAAAAAAACATTTATGCTTTCACTTCTTTGAGTGGAAGGCATTCTTGCCCAAAAGACTCCTCTCACATAAACAGGAGCTCAGCGTTGTCGATTTTTATACAAAAAATTCAGTCACTCATCTTTTTCAATGTTGTAGTCTTTAATCATCTTCAACCAAATGTCTTCAAATTCTTAAATATCCACTACCTCATAAACGAAGCTCTTCAAAAAAATTTTTATTGGCTTCTTCATTATATGCCATAGACAAAGTCGGTGATGAGAATTTGAAAAGACAGTCTTAATCGCGCCTTGAAATGCCATGCATTGGTATGTAATTATAGCATTTGGGGCCTTACCGAACATACATTCCAACAATGTCTTAAATAGCCAAATATAAGTTTCCGTATCTTCCTTTGATAACAAACCACATCCAAATAATATAGTTTGTCCATGATGGTTGGCACCAACAAAAGAAGCAAAAGGCATGTCATACTTATTTGTTAAGTATGTTGTGTTAAACGATACTACATCACCCAAAGCCTCGTAAGTTGTTATGGATCTTGCATCTACCCGAAAACATTTCTCAAACGACCTTCATCATCCATATCAATCACATAAAATTTTTTTGAATTTCTATGGTGCATTCGAGAGAAATAATTCCTAAGTGCTTCAGCATCCCCAACTCTAAGTCTAAGCTGCCTTGCTTTTCCAATATAATTCCTACAACCCTTCTCAGTGTATGTTAAGTTCTCATAACCGCCACTTTCAACTACTAAAGAATGAAAATTCTTGCTCAAGCCTATACCCGCTTGATCATTTAATTGAAGCCTTCTCTTTACATATATATCCATTTTTTTATAATACTTTTGATAACGAGATTTATGTGGACTAAGTGCATGATTATGCTCTAAATTGACACGAGATAGTACAATGTCCATCATTACCAATTATAGCATTAATCTTGGCTTGACAATTCTTTTTGGTGGATAGCCTTAGGTTGAAAGCATTTTTGGTAGTGGATACCCTTTTGCCGCCTCTTACACATGTAACTGTATAATACTTTAATTTTCCATCTTCTCCCTATCTTGTGCTTCGTTTTGTGATGCCAAAACCTTCTTGCTAAGCATACTCAATGTAGAGATTGTAAATTTCTTCTTCGGAATTAAACACCATTCCTGTGTTTGAAACAACTTTTCTATGCAGTGAATCCTCCGGCTGTAATAATTTTTCTTTCTCTTTGTTCAGTATTTCCAGACAAGAAGTTGTCCCATTTTTGCTCGGTTCAGGAGACACATGTTCCAATTCCATCATATTTTTCTTGATTTATTAGATCCATATTGATTAAAAAATTTTAAAATAGTTGTAATATAATTAAATACATCATTCAAAGCAAAGTTATTTCAGTCATGTTATATTACTTTGCTTTGTAATATAATTAAATGCATCAATACATGTGTGGTACTCAAATGCCGCCATATTATTGCTATTTTCCACTCAGCTCTAGAATAAAGTTGCATTAACCAAAAGAAATTTGCAATAACAATTACACTTATAATGTTCATACCACAAAAGTAGAGTTCTTAATATTCAGCCTTTCAATAGAATCTTTTATGGCAGTTTAACTTTTTTGTGTTTAACACTTCAAAATTTATTCCACTATCATATCCTATTAATCTCAATACCAATGAAACTATTTATAGTTTATTTTCTAGATTAATAACAACAACAAACAACTCACTAAAATCATTACTACTCACAAGGTGCTCCTTAAACTCTGTCATATTATTACAATTTTCCTCTAGGATCAAGAAGAAAAATACAACAACAAAATTCATTCAGTCCTTAAGAAATAAATTTCTTGGAGGTAAAAATAAAGATTTTAAAAGATCTTCTACCATGTTAGTAATCCAAAGGTGACAATCATCAAGGAAATAGCATCAGAAAATTCACTTGAGTTCACTCCGTTGATATCCTTAGTCAAAATGAAATCCGGAGATCCATCAAAGTTAGTATGCCCGATCACCGACCATATCACACTCTCCTGCTAAGAAGAATCACACACAAACGTCTGATGATGATTCAACGGCCATGATCCAAACCCCTAAACAAAAAAACCCTGAAACCCTCTCTCACCAAAGAGATCACCGGATTCGTCACCACCGTGTCCTAAAAAAATAAGAGAAAAAATTAATTAAAATTCTCCAAAAAAAAAAAAGATTTCCATAAGAGCATGCATCGCATTGTTCCAGAAAATCCAATCGTAAGAGAAAAGCCGAGATCGGACTGTGAGGATCTTGCTCCACACTGGTGGCCGGGGCGGCGACGGCGAGATGAGAGATGCCAAGGGTGACTGCGAGAACCGGGATGGTGAGTAGACGGCACGACGGTGATGATAGATTAGACGACGATGACACAGGAGAGAGGGGGACCTCGCGAGTGTGGAGAAGGTTTTGATTTTAATTAGGGTTTCATGATCTTCAAATTTTTTTCATTCATGCTGATAAGAAGAGAGAGTGTTGGTGATGTGGACGCAACATAAGCCACCACATCATTCAGGTGAGAAATTCGAGTAGTCTATTAGTAATGTATAGCATTACTGTAAGTTTATCATTGAGCTTGTAGATTTTTTGATTTCTTTTATCATATTGGTTTCCGCATACTTTTCACAACTACCGTTTAGGGCATGTTTGGGAGAGGGTTTTTGGAGGTTTTTGGATTCTGAAATAACCCATGTTTGGATAGAAGGTAAATGAAGGGTAGGGTATTTGGGGGTTAAATGGAGGGTTGAAAAACCTCCATTAACCCTCCATTTACTCTCCTTTTTCAACCCTCCAAATTGGGAGGTTTTGGAGGGTTGAGTATTTTCTTTGACCAAACTACCCCTTCTGAATTTTTATTATTACAAACATGTCTCTTAGTATAAAATAATAAACTATTATATATTAGCTAATAAAAATATTTAATTTACAAAAATAGTATTATATGTGTAAAATTAGCATTTAATTTAGAAAAATAATATTATATGTGTAAATGTGCATAAAATAGTAAAATATTGTAAATTAGCGAATAAAAATATTTAATTTACAAAAATAGTATTATAGGTGTAAAATTAGTATTTAATTTATAAAAATAGTATTATATATGTAAATTAGGATAAAATGGTAAAATATTATAAATTAGCGAATAAAAGCATTTAATTTACAAAAATAGTATTATATAATAAAATTAACATAAAATACAATTTATAGCTTCAAAGATATTTTTATAATATGCATCTATAACCTTACCTTTTATTGCTTTCCATCCAAACACCACAAGGTTTTATAACCTTTATTTATTTTATTTCAATCCAAACAATATATTTATTTTACTTTATTTTATCATACTTTACAAAATCTTTTTTCACGTCATCCAAACATAGCGTTAATCATCAATTATTTGCCTCACTTTGCTAAGGCCCTTGTGCAGATCATTCGGAAGCTGTCAACTCCTCGATTCGATGGAGGGCTCCGTCCGCTGCTCTGCAAACTACGTGCCTCTCACCCCTCTGAGCTTCCTAGAGCGAGCCGCCATCGTCTATGGCGAACGGTCCTCGCTGGTCTATGGCTCCACAACCTACACTTGGAGGGAGACACATCAGCGTTGCCACAGGCTCGCCTCCTCACTTGCCGACCTCGGCATATCCAAACTGGATGTTGTGAGTTCCCTATGCTCTCTATTGCTATTTCTGAGATTCTTAGTCTTTGATGAGCTGTTTTTGATAGGGTAGAATTTGGAAAGTATAGATTTTATTGTTCTGCATAGTTTTTTTGAGACCAGTCTCGATGTGTTTCTTTTATTTTCCTTCTTTTGATCTACTTTAGTTTAACCCTTTTTTTTTACCTAGTCTTAGTGTTTGATCGTTGCGTTATTGTCAAAATTCAGAGACTAGCGATTCCTCTGCCTTGTTATTCTTGTAGGTGAGTGGCCATCATAGTAGTCTGGTTTCTTACATGTTTATTTATTTTTGCTTTAAAATTTTGAGCCTGTCGGTGATGCACGCTCAACCTTAAATTAAGCTGATAGGAGAAGTGATTAAAGACCCAACATTTGTTTGATAGGAATTTAGATCTATACTTTTTATTAAATAATGTTAGACGATTAGGGCAACTACCTGCTTCAAGATCTTTAAATCAGTGGGAATGCATCTAGATCAATGAATTATTTGATCCGATTGCTTTTTCATTTTCTTATGTTCATACTTTCCCTTATATGATATTAAGCATGGATCATCTGTATTATCAAGTCATAAATTTTTCAGTCGGATGCTTCTGGATACAACAGTACTGTAAAAATAAGGTTTAAATCCTGATGTTCTCGTGCTGACATCTTTGAGACACAAGTTTCACCATATGCTTTCCATACATGAAACTTTTTCTAAAATTATGATGCAATGTTTTGTTCCATGTAATATGTAAATTCTTTTATGCTTGTTTACCTGTCAATTGCGATAAAATAATGATTTCACATATCAAAACGACTCTATTCTGAACATTTGTGGCAATCATCCATGTGTTTCTGTTCTGTAACTATCTTATTTGAAATTATTCAATAATTTTTCTGTGGGCCTTTTGCTGATTCCATTACCTTTATCACAATCTTCATTCTTGGCTGGATTATCAAATCATTGTATGCTTGGTTTTTTTTACCATAATCGTCAAAAAAAGTTTCTAGGAAGGTGAACATGTAAATTATGTGCTCAGCGCATAAACATCAATAATCTACTTTCTTCACAAGGGCATGAAGACAAAAAGTTGCTGTTGAGACAATCTTATATGTTTTAGTTTAAGGAAACAGTGATTTTCCTTTGCGTTTCAACAATCTTGACCCTTTTGTTTTAATATTATCTATGTGTAGTGATTTAGCATGGATAGTCAACATATGTAAAATAACCACACTTAAGATGTATTATCTTCTGAATCATATGAAATTGTGTGCAAAATGTTGTGAGTCTTCAAAGCTACTTATGAGCCACAACAATATCTTTTTATTGATCCAGCACAGTTACAGGTATAAATGGCTGATATAGTTGATTTTCAGCATCTATGTGTGTCAATATTGTGTATCACAATATATCAACATAAATGCTGATGGTATGGGGTAGAAAGTCTACACATGTGATTTTAGTATTGTTTACGTAGCATGGTTAATCTTCAATAATGAAACAAACCATCATTCATGCTTTTTCAGGTTGCTGTACTTGCCATGAACATCCCAGCAATGTATGAGGTACATTTTGGTGTTCCAATGGCAGGTGGAGTTCTCTGCACACTTAATACTAGACATGATTCTGCAATGGTGTCTGTCCTGCTGAAGCACTCTGAAGCGAAAATCATTTTTGTTGATCATCTGCTCCTTAAGATTGCTCAAGGAGCTTTTGATCTGATGTCCCGGGATAATAGCAAGCTTCCCATACTTATTTTAATTTCTGATTCTGGTGAACGCTCATTCCCTGATTACCTTGATTATGAGACTCTATTACGGAGCGCGAATCCTAACTTTGATATTAGGTGGCCTGCTGATGAATGTGATCCAATTTCTCTGAATTACACTTCTGGAACTACATCTAGACCAAAAGGAGTCATTTATAGCCACCGAGGAGCATTCCTAAATTCAATTTCTGCACTCCTCTTTGGTGATATCACCACTATGCCAGTGTTTCTGTGGACTGTGCCTATGTTCCATTGCAATGGGTGGTGCCTCACTTGGGGTGTAGCAGCACAAGGTGGAATCAACATTTGCCTCAGAAACTTTACTGGGAAGGATGTATTTGATAAAATTGCACTCCATAAGGTGACACACATGGGTGGTGCCCCTACAGTTCTCAGTATGATTGTCAATACACCTACTGATGACCGAAAGCCACTTCCTGGCTGTGTAGGAATCCTGACTGGTGCTGCTCCTCCACCACCTCAAATTTTGTTTGAAATGGAACAGCTTGGCTTCCGAGTTGTTCATGCTTATGGACTCACTGAGACCTATGGCCCCGGGACTGTCTGCACATGGAAGCCTGAATGGGATGCACTGCCTACAGAAGAAAGATCGAAGCTTAAGGCACGACAGGGACTCAACCATATTGGCATGGAAGAAGTAGACATCAAAGATCCGAAAACTATGAAAAGTGTTCCAGCAGATGGAAAAACCATAGGCGAGGTAATGTTTAGAGGTAATGTTGTGATGAATGGATACTTCAAAGACTTAAATGCGACAATGGAATCTTTTGCTGGTGGATGGTTTTGCTCTGGCGACCTTGGAGTGAGGCAAACTGATGGTTATATTCAGCTCAAGGATCGTTCAAAGGACATTATAATCTCTGGTGGGGAAAATATAAGCACGATTGAAGTTGAGTCGGTGCTCTTTAGCCATCCAGCTGTGCTTGAGGCAGCAGTAGTTGGAAGGCCTGATGCTCACTGGGGTGAGACACCTTGTGCATTTGTTAAACTGAAGGAAGGTGTTCATGTTCAGCCAGAGGAAATCATACAATTTTGTCGTGCCAAGTTGCCGCATTACATGGCTCCCCGGAGTGTCATATTTGAGGATCTTCCTAAAACCTCTACTGGAAAAACACAGAAGTTTGTTCTTAGAGAGAAGGCTAGGGCATTGGGAAGCCTTTCAACGAAAGGTGGAAGCAAGCTTTAAACAGTCATAGGAAGTATTAAATGTGAACTTATGCACAAGATTATGGCATCTCAAATGTGGGATAGATTTATGATTGCTAAAGCTAGTTGGGAATTAAGCGCTCTATTATCGTATGCCATGCCTGGGTAGGTTTGCATCTTCTTTGCATGGTCCTCTGGACAATATGTCAATTTGATATTATCATTTAGATTTATGAACTTTATGACTGTTGTGGAAGGAAATGAATTGGTGAAAGTCACCCTCCCCATTGATCAAGTAAATGCATCGACACAACTATGAGATTATCTTTGTGACCTTGATTACACATTGGAAATGAAATATTACCATTGGAGAACACTTGCAGGAAACAAAATATTACATTGAAAAGAGCAATGTAATTTATTATCCCAAATAAAGATTGTTTGTTCTGTCTCATTTGATGATTTATTGATGGAATTAAGGTTTGATTTTGATCGCTTGAATGCAGTGATCCACAAAATTTAGGTGTCTAATAAACACTTCCCCATAGGTTTGGACAAGGATGTCAACAATGCTCAAGTTGTTTAGCAACTTATGGAACTTCTCTTGTATTATTTAATGAATATAGCAACACTTGATTTCAAGAAGAAACGATTGACCCATAGCGGGGGTTTTTTGTAAATGATATGATCAAGTTCCCCATACTTTGTTTATTCGTGGAAGACTAGATTATTTGGAATCTATAGGGCTGCTTGATTGGTGTTTGCAAAAAGTATGCGCATGCACGAGTCATAAATAACTAAGGGTGAAACTAGCTCATTGGGAAAATGTTACACGTGGTTTAATATTCGATTAGATCGACCCAGTAAGAAACTAGCTCATTGGGAAAATGTTACTTCAATTTATTACCTTGACGTAATTCATCATCCTCACTATGATGTGTTAGTAGTCCCAATAACCATAGTGAAATTTAGAAAGAAAAGTTCATGATAACAGCAGAAGCACGATTAATGTCCTCTTTTTTTTAATGCTTTAAAGCAATTGGATTCAGGATAGATAAGTTCAGTGCTATGAGGTCTTCTTTGGTTCTGTTCTAAAACAAACTTCACTGCCAAAGAGCATCATTAACCTTCCACTAGTAGCAGTGAGCTTCACTAGGCCATGAATCAATTGGAGATAATCAAATCCTAAAGATGGTACTCGAATCATGAATCCCCTAAGATCGAACATCCTTACTTCAAGAACTCTATCTTTTATTTACTCTCATAGTCATTGGTCTAGGAGATTCCTATATGACGTAAATACCTTTTTCAGAGTTATTAACAACTAATTTCCTAAAGAGTTGGTTGAATCTCTTTCTAATATAATCTCTCTATCATGCATAGGATTTCTAGACCTCACTTACAAAAATTAAAAATGAATAAAACCTCTCACTATTCATTATTCATGACATTCAAGAACTCATAACTAAATCACTAGATCAATGAGAAATTTGATAGAAGAGAAATAATCTTAAGTTTCATCAAGATCCAAGTGCATAGATGTATGTAGCTCTTCATCATTAAAGCATTCACAGCAAAGCCCAAGAAAGAACAAAATAATATTGAAAACATGATGACACCTCGATTTCTTCACAATTTTCTTGGATTAATGTAATCGTCTCCAAAGAGACTTGCTTAAGATCTTCATTCTTTGTTTAAATACTCTTATAATTGCTTTCAAGACCTTGGGAAACTTGGCTTAGATCTCTATGTCCTTTACCCCTAGACAGTTGTTCAAGAATTTGGAGTCCTTTCCAAAGCCCCTCTATAAAAATTTTTCCAAAGTGCCCTCTCTTATGATCTTTCCTGCTAATTATAGTTATGAAAATCAAGCCTAACCATTGTCACAAGCATGTCTTGGGTTTGTGATTCCTGAAATACAAGACCTGAAGGTTGGTCCGAGGTGATTCCTGCAAGAGTACTACTTTCTCAGAGAACATGAGTATACCACTTTCTCCTTTGTTATCTAGCCTATCAAATGAAGTAAAGTAGGTTGAACTAAAAATCCTAAGAAACTTAAACCTAGGATGAAGAAGACGCCAAGGTGGGATGTAAAATCAAGGAGAGAACCAATCAATGAGAGAGTATTCAAACATGGATCCACTTATAACTACACTTGCAATCAAATGTCTATATATATTGTATTAGAGGTTGATGTGGTTGGACCATGTGGAAATTCTAAAACTATGCCGGTAGCTCTCTCGAGTCTACCGACACCTAATCCCCTGCCAAGCTTGGCCAAGATATCTCTCTTACCTACATTTTAATTGATTGCAATGTACACTTTCAATTTCCATTAATAGGGTTATGGATATATCTCTCCCCAGTCAAAAGAATTACAACACTCTATCTTTAGGCACATTGCCAATTCTCTTCACTCTCTTACGTCCTATTTGTTAAGGTTTCTCAACTCATTGACCATGTAACAAAATAATTAGATTTTAGCGCTTGCTTTAATGAATTCAATAATACATGCAAACACAAGCAAAACAACATAATCCAATACATAAATTAAATCCAATTATAGTTCATCATAGGTTTCACAAATGTCTGAATACCAGAGAAACCTAAGCTATCAATTAAGAGATGTTAAAAATACAATTTAATGAAGACACCTTAAGAGAAGAAATCATTATGAAAACACCCTCAATGATGTGATAGTGGGTGAAGAGCTCCATTCTCTCTCTCTCCTCCTAGAACTTTTGCTAATGACCTGTTTACGACATGGAATATGGTTTTTGATTATTTCTCTAATGGCTTAATTCAAGTTCCTGTACTGATGAATTCTTCTCCGAAAAATATGAGAAATTACTATTCAGAAATCCAATTATTCTCAAGAAATGTCAGCTTAAGTTCAACAAAACAATCCCCATTCAATATGCATTGCAGCCATTTATACCCAAACCCTTAAGTGATACCCATGGGTTATCCATGCCAATGGGTTTGGATGCGGTGTATTCAGCCCTTGGGTCCATATCTCTAGCAAAATAAGAGCGTGGGTTACCATCCACACCCATGGGTTAAGCCTTCGTGCATTTTTCAATTGAAGGACTGATGCAGCGATATCGACAGTAATGGGAGCATGGGTAAGGGTGTTGAAGGCTCAAAAAAGCTCCCTTTGATGCAAAATGAGGCTATTCACCTCACATTCACTCTTTTCACTTCAAACCGGGTTCCTAGTACTAGGACTCACAAAACGAGGCTTTTATCATTGGAAAATAATGGAAACCCTACAAAATGCATGCCGAGTGCTAAAAATATAATTAAAAAATTATGCACCAAATTACAATCATTAAAAGTCTCCCACAGTTCAATTTTTGTTTGTGTAAAATTTTTAGTAGGCCACTAAATTTTGGTCAATTATCAAAAAGGTGTCCCAACTTCAATTTGAATCAAACGGTTACCCATCTTTAATTTTCTTTCACCGGGAGGCTACCCGAGGGATTCCGGCAACTCAGTGGTGACATGGAGGCCGAAAATCCTCCGTTAGCGCTGACATGACAATCTACCCGTGGCCGCCACGTCACCACTGAGTTGCCAGAATCCCTCGGGTAGCTTCCCGGTGAAAGAAAATTAAAGATGGGTAAACGTTTTGATTCAAATTGAAGTTGGGATACCTTTTTGATAATTGACCAAAGTTTGGTGGCCTACCAAAAAATTTACTCATAAGTTGACAATCAAGCGTACATTTGTGGTTTCTATGCTAATTTTAAGGCTCATGATCTAATGCCTTCGATTAATTGCAGTGAGAGCTCTAATTTTTGTTTAATTATGTGTTGTTATTGAGAAATACCTCACTTCGAGATTTAGCGCAAGTGGAGGAAATCAACAATGTGTCTAAATATTGAACATTGTGGTTCTTTGAATTAGCGTTACTTAATGATAAGTGTCTAAATACAATAATTTTTATCTTTACATTTATACACTTTTCATGCAAATTTTGATGTGTTGATGCCCGTTTTATACATGTTTTGTGTTAATTGTATTTTAGAGCATGTCAAGAGCACTCGGAGCTCAGAGAAGCATTATGAAGTGTTTTGGGGGTCAATTCCATCACTTTTTAAAGACCACTTGAGTCCCACATGGACCCCAGCATTGGGCGTCAAATACCGAGTATAACCAAGCAAAACCACAACCGAATTAGCCCTCCACGAGGGCCATGGGGCTGCATGGAGGCCATATAAGTCAACCAGAAAGCTATGTGGCCTCATGTTGAGGACCAAGCTTTAGGTCCTTTTCCCATGCTTCCATGTGCTTGCTTCAATGCTTGCATGCCTATAGACAATAAAATGACAAAGTTAGAGTTTTTGAGAGGATTTTTGGCCGTCATTCGACTCCAACCACTTCCATTGCCAAATCTTATTGAGAGAAGGCCCGTTTGAGCAAGGATTGAAGGAAGAAGAGGGGAGATCTCAAGAGAAACATCAAGAAACTTGACGGCTCAGGTCCGATGAGCTTTCATCATCCCATAGTCTATACAGATAGGGAGTTTTACTATGAGCTGCCATTATTTCTATATGTATCTTGCATCTCTCTTTGTGTTCATGTCAAACTAAACTCCAAAGGTCAGCGGGCTCAGGTGAACCTTAGGAGGATGACAGTGTTCGGATATTTTTATCTTTTAATGCATGTTGTCTTATTTGTCTTAAGGTTTACTCTATAATTCTTAACTATTTATTCAACAATGGGTTGATTCTGTAGATTAATGCCGAATGATATATGTAGAACATGATGTTTGCATCAATTCGGTCGTACATAAATTAGAGAGGGATTCATTTTATCTCCATGCCGGAGGTTCTGAGTGTTGATAGCTTCTTGTATCAGGGTTTAACCTTAGAACTAGATTTCTTATACCCAATGGGTATTCGGGGATCGGAACTCATATTGGATTAGGTTATCATCGAAGGTTTTCGAGGTAGCCTATTTTAGAATCTCACAGTCCAAAGCTTAGCCAACAACTACATCATTTCATATTTATCATTGCGTAGTTATCTCTCCTCAGGGGATCTATGCCAGAGGCCTATTTCATCAATTGTGTTATCATCTTGTTATAGTTCAATGGGTAGCCTTCATTGCTTTGTTCATTTTATTTGCAATTGGAACAATCACTCTCTTGTTTGGTAAACTAGATAATGATTATGAAGAGAAAGTAATAGTACTCCTTGGGGCCCTAGGGAATACCATTTTCTAATCCACATGCGCGAGAGATTTTATTATTTGACGAGCCTTGTACTCGCAGCTGGGGGAGGTAGCATTGCACGCCTCGACACCCATCACTTAGTGAGGGCTTTAATCCTAAACGAGGGAGATTTAAAGAGTGTTAATGTAATCATATGACTCCTAGGTTGGAGACAAATCTCTTAGGGGTTTAGCAAGGGATTAATTGTTGGTAGTCTCTATAAAGTTATTAACATACTTTTGGAATCTCTGCTGGCCACACAATAAAACCTTTTAATCAATATAAATAGTTAATTGCAAACGAAGTCTTAGGTGGAACCTTGTCCGGATACCCTCTCCATTGATCTAATTATCACGGACTTTGATCTTTTGTTTCTAGTGTCTTCTTTTACAATTAGTTAAACTTTGAGTTTTAGTGGATATTAGCTTATATTGACTGTTAGGTTAGTGATAAGTGCTTGCTTATACATATTTTATAATATCATTTTATATGCAATGAGCATTACTTTTATCAAGTTTTATCGCTAAAGGAGTGCATTTTATGTTTTTTTGTGCAAACAGGGTTTTGGAGGTGTAAAGTACCAGAAAGAAGGAAAGAGAGGGCGTGATGACATGTTTCCAGACCAAGATAGAAGTTGTGCTCATATGCATGGAGCTGTTGCCAACTTTTGGAAGTTTCTAACTCAGTATATGAATTGGAAGGGCACGAAGGTAGTAGTATGTCCATGTCCCAACTTATACGCTCAAATTGAAGAAGGTTTTTTAGGATTTCAAAGGACAAAAAGCCGCATGATCTACAACATAGGCGTGTGCCTGATAAGTGTATATTTATACTATATTTCATATATCATTTTGTACACTTATCTATCTTGTATTAGAGTATTTATTTGGAAATTATGCTAAATAAGGTGTTAATTGTATCTGCAGGCACCAGGTGGAGCTCAGTGATAAAAGAGAGCCAAAAGCGGTAACTAGGAGCTGGAATGAAGAAGATGGTTCTCTCGTGACATCATCACCTGGAATGAGTCCAGACAAAAGCCCTTACGGCCGTAAGTCTGACCGTAAGGGCTGTCTAGAGGAGCTTACGGGGCAACAAACGCCCTTAAGGAGTGATCGTAATAGCTAGCAGGGAAAACTTACTGTTCTACACTTACGCCCATAAGTGGGATCGTAACTGGAAGACAGAAGACCTTACAGGCAGAGCTTACAGCCGTAAGCGGGTGATGAGTGCATTATATATATATATTTCATGTGCATTACACCCGATATTTACTTGTCCTTTTGCTATTACTTGTTTAGTTCGGTGCTATTTAAGGTATTTTGTGTTTATTGTGCAGATATTTAGGTCTTGGAGCAAGTAGAAGGGATTTAGAGGAGAATTCACATCAAAAGGACCTAAAAAGAAGTTCGCCAAGCCAAGCACGGCCTTAACACGGGCGTGCTCTTGGCCGTGCAATTCACAAGAATTGGAAAGCACGAAGAAGCACGGTCAGAATGCCCTAAGCACGGTCGTGCAAGGTCAAGCACGGCCTCAACACGGGCGTGCTCCACCCGGTGCAAATTACAGGTTGGCGAATTTTCGGGGGGGAATCGCTGTAGCAGAAGCATTGTAGCACGGCACTGTAGCACAAGTACTGTAGCACTGAGTTTGCTGAGCACGATCGTGCAAACCCTCAGCATGGCTTAAGCACGCCCGTGCTGTTCCCCGTGCAGATTACAGGAATGTGAGTTTTCTGGAGTTTTATTTGCCCGTAATCTGCACGGCTTCAACACGCCCGTGCTCACATCGGGTTTTTGGGGGACTTTTGACTTTGGATTAACTTCGAGGAGGTTAAGGGAATGGGAAGTTCACCAAGGGAAGATTGAGGTTTGACTCGATGGAGGAGATGGGGCCCCGGGGTTAGATTTCCGACGTTCACTAACTCGGTCTTTCTCAGTATTTATCCGAGATGTCTTCAGTTCTAAACCTAGTTATGCTATAAGCGTGTGGTTTCTAGCGCTGCCGAGCTCTAAGTTAAACTCCCGCTGCTTGCAACAATCAATAATGATTCACAAGCCTAGATAGGAGAACCTAACTACCAAGCATCAAGCACTAAACAACATACAAGATAGCCAATAACCTTGATTTATTGAAAGGAACAAGACATTCATAAATACTGCAAGTAAAGACAATGAGTTCAAGCTACAACGTCATACAACCAACCCCGGGGCTCCCTTAAGAGTTTAGCCCCTCATGATGACAACCAACAAGCATAAAGCCAAAGAAATTAAAAGACAAGGAATTGAAAACTCCCTAATTTCTTGCATCCTTGAGGTTGTCGAAGGATCTACGATGCCGTGTAATCTCCTCCCGATCGGTCTACCATAAGCTTGTTATTCCCTTGATGAAGTGGAGGATGAACCCCCAAAGCTCTCCCTTTCTTTCTCCCAAAGTTCGCCCACCAAAAGTCCCCCAAAAACCTAAGTTTTTAGGGTTTTAATGTTTTCCCGATGTGAGCACGGGCGTGTTGAAGCCGTGCAGATTATGGCCAAATAAAACTCCAGAAAACTCACATTCCTGTAATCTGCACGGGGAACAGCACGGGCGTGCTTAGGCCGTGCTGAGGGTTTGCACGATCGTGCTCAGCGAACTCAGTGCTACAGTATGCTACAGTACTCCTTCTACAGTGATTTCCCCCCCCCGAAAATTCGCCAGCCTGTAATTTGCACCAGGTGGAGCACGCCCGTGTTGAGGCCATGCTTGACCTTGCACGACCGTGCTTAGGGCATTCTGACCGTGCTTTTTCGTGCTTTCCAATTCCTGTGAATTGCGCGGCCAAGAGTACGCCCGTGTTGAGGCCGTGCTTGGCTTGGCGAACTTCTTTTTAGGTCCTTTTGATGTGAATTCTCCTCTAAATCCCTTCTACTTGCTACAAGACCTAAATATCTGCACAATAAACACAAAATACCTTAAATAGCACCGAACTAAACAAGTAATAGCAAAAGGACAAGTAAATATCGGGTGTAATGCATATGAAATATATATATATATATATAATGCACTCATCAAATACCCCTGAACTTTAATCATTGCTTGTCCTCGAGCAACCTTAATTCCCTAACAAAGTGATGAGTGCATGACCTTTGATCTCAACAAAGTAAGAGAGTTACTGAAGCTTAAGGAGTTTCTAAGAACTAGTGTCTTAGTCAATTGAAAGCTTATGAAAAATTTTACTCTTACTCCATACTACCGTGTGTGTGTGTCGCCTTCTGGAGTATGTCAAAACTGTTCTTGTCGGGGTCTAGTACAAGCTTACTTTTTCTTGTTTTCACTACCGACTCCTAAAGCTGGGTAGTAGCTTCATACACCCTAGAGGCAGCCATTTCACTTGATAGGTCATCAAAAATGACATTTGTGATGCCTAAAATTCGACTACTCAAGTGCGGCTTTCGCTTTTTCTAAAGTGATAGCTCTTTCTACCATCGTTCTCATAAAAATTGACAGGGCATCCAAAATGGAATCCGACTTGTCACAAAATTCTATTCATTTTCTCACAAAATTCTAGCTTTTATTAATTCGAGTTTGGAGTCAACATCTAATTTTTCAGCCTTATAAACTAGCCCTTCCTCTAACAGAGTAACAACACAACAGAAGGCTAAGTGTTAGCATTTGGGTTTCCAAAGTAAGAGCAAAATAAAACTTTAAGTTCAACAAAAGTGCACTAATATGCTCAAAAACTCCTTAACTTAGTGATTTCCAACCAAAAATATCATAGATCATCCTAGGTCATGCACTAACATCTAAAAGTACACAAAAGTATATAACCCTCCCCCACACTTGAATATAACATTGTCCTCAATGTTTGGAAAAGATAACACATGTAACATAAATAAAATGATTCAAGTGAAATTGGAGAAGAGAGTTGGGAAGTTTTCACCAAGGTTCACCTACATCACAAAGTATATAACACATCACAAGTTTTGCCCCCAAGGTTCACCTACATCCGGTGACCTTGGGGTTTAGTTGTTCATGTCCAATAAATCCACCACACAAACCATGCAAATAACCAAAATAAACATGAGGAACACTCCCTCAAATGGTGAAGGCCGAATGCCGCTCGAATCCCCGGAGAAAACCTTCCGAAGACGCCACTCGAAGGGGTGGCTTCCCGTCGTCTTCAACCTCCAAACAATGAAGCTTTTGAAGTAGATCCTCCTAGATCTTGCTCTTCTCTCCTTTGAATACCTGAATTTCCTCTCCTTTTGCCCTCCAAAATGGTGTAGAAATGATGCTCAAACCCTAGCCTTCTTTTCCCCCAAAAGCTCTCTCCAAGAAGATGCAAAAGTCTTCTTTAAAATGCCCTAGATCGCCCTTAAAACCCCAAATCCCGATGGGTAAACGGGTCAGCATACTGCCGGTATGCTGACCCCTCGGGATTTCTACTTTTCTGCCGAGAAGTCCGCGATGAGCTACAGTAACTGCTACAGTGAATGCTGCAATACCGTGCTACAGTGTCCCGTCTCGAAAACGCTGTTTTGGTGTCGAAATCGCTCCCCATCTCGTCGTCGAGTCCCCAGGGCTTCTGGCTGGCCTGAAATACAAAAATAAAGCAATTTAGACCAAAAAGGGCGTAGATTCAACAATAAAATATGAAAATAATACACAACAAATACATGTAAAATACGTACTTTTAGACGTTTATCAGATACTAAATTCTTCTTTCAATAGTCCTTTAAAAACTTTTGAGTCTCCTGTTTTTGCTTTAACCCTAAGTGGGGTTTTTAAGTGAGGTTTTTAGCATCTGTGCTTGTGGAGTCCCGTACATTTTAGCTTGAGGTAGTATATTTAGCCGTTTATCTTCTTGCCCCTGTTCTTCATGTTTGTTTGCTCGGGGACAAGCAAACGCTTAGGTGTGGGGATGTTTGATAAACGTCTAAATATACGTATTTTATACGTAATTGTGGAAATTATTTTATTATCTTTTTAATGAGCTGCTGCCCTTTTTCGGTCTAAATCTCTTTATCTTTGTATTTCAGGCCTGTCAGAAGCCCTGGGGACTCGACGACGAGATGGGGAACGAATTCAACATCAAAACAGCGTTTTCGAGATGGGATACTGCAGCACAGTAATGTAGCTTTTACTGTAGCAATTACTGTAGCTCATGACGGGTTTCTCGGCAGAAAAGTAAAAATCCCGAGGGGTCAGCATACCGGCTGTATGCTGACCCGTTTACCCATCGGGATTTGGGTGTTTAAAAGGGGCATTAGGGTATCTTCAATGAGGACTTTCGGCCCCCATTCTCCACCATCATCTTCTACGGTTTCAAGGCAAGTGGAGAGGGCAGATCGGAGGTGGAAATCAAGGGGAGAAGAGGTTTTGCTATCAAGGAGAAGATCTAGGAGCTTGCCGGCGCGGATCCGACAAGTTCTCATCACCACCTTCTAGTCTTCATCTTGAGGAAGTTTGCTTTGAGTTTTATCTTGTATTCTTTGCATTTCTTGCTTACTCCTTTGTTGATGATGAACTAGACTCCCAAGGTCACCGGGCATCCGGTGAACCTTGGGATGAACTTGCTTTGTATGGATGTTTTATATTTACATTTATGGTATGTGGTTTGGTTTGTGGTTCATGCTTTGTGTTCTTTGATGTGTTGTTTGGCATGAGAACTCTGCGATTCAACTTCTAGATTGTACTCGGTGCGTGACCATCGCCCTTGTGCTAGACTCACATAGCATGGAAGGGATTCATGTATGAATACGCCGTGACCATCGGGTATTTCATGCCCCTCCAACCATTAGGGCTAGACCTAGGTTGAGTATCGACCCTAATTAGAGGTTTTCCTAAGCTTAGTGCAATCGTAGGAGGATTTGGTCGGAAGAAATTCCGAGCCAATACTCGTACCGGATTAGGGGTCATCGCCGTGACCATCGGGGTGATCTACTGTTGGATATCTCTTGGCCCATCCACCATTGCCTGTGTAATTTTAGCATCCATCTAGCTTTAGTAGTCCTGAGGGGATCCTAGCCCGGGACCTCGCGCTTTCATTATTATTTGCTTCCTTAAATATGCTGATGTGGTGTGTCTGAGTCCATGTGTTTATAGTTATCTTTGTTAGTTTTCTTATCTTGTTTTAATTCTCTATCTTTGGTAGACTAGACAGTGCCGTCTAGGGGGAAGTAATAGCAGCTCTTGGGAGCCCAGGGAATACGACCCTCTCACGCGTGCGTGAGAGGTATTACTTGACGACCCGTGCGCTTGACCTCCACCGCCCAGGGTATTACAATCGACCAGATGCTGCGCTCCACCTCCACCGCCCAGGGTCCTCGGTACCAGGCCCCACTAGCCAGCGTCCCTGATTCCCCTTCTGCTGCCGCCGGTCCATCTTCTCCTCGCACCCCACGTGCTCGCGCATCCACACACATTCCGGACTCGCCTCTAGCTGGTTCCCCTTCTTTTCGGTGATGGATGATCCAGTGTATGCAGCTGCTGGCCTCTCATCTCGACGTCACCATGTCTCCACCTCCTCGCCATGCTGCTGGACCCTCTACATCCCGGTGTGTGGGAGTCGACACCACCGACCTTCCATCGGAGTCTGACTCTGATTCTGAGAGCGCCGGGTTTTGATGTTCTGTCTTGTTGTCATTTTTTGTTGTTTGTGTACTTTGCTTTTATTATTGTTCTCTTTTGTTCTCCTTGAGTCAGTTAGCAAGGGGAGTCCCTTACTAAACTGATCTCCTTTTAGTGTGATTTTATTATTTTGCTTATTTTCTGTCTCTAATGCTTGCATGTTTACCTCAGGATTTCTGAATATCTATCTTGATGGTTGTTTCAAACGGATCCTTCCTAACTGGTGATCAACACACGCCCTTGTGTGACATTTAATTCTTCTTCGGCACATCCCCCTTAACTTGGTGAAAATTCCCCAACTCTCACTTCACTTTTACTTGAAATCTTTTTCTATGCCTTGCATGTAAAATCTTTAAACATTGAGGACAATGTTTCATTCAAGTGTGGGGGATGGTTGTGTACTTGTGTATTAACATATTTAGATGTTGTGCATGACTTAGGACGATCTATGAAATTTTTGGTTGAGAATTGCTAAGCTTGGAGTTTTTGAGCATACTAGTGCACTTTTGTTGATCTTAAACTTTTATTTTGCTCTTACTTTGGAAACCTTAATCTGAACACTTAGTCTTTGTTGTTTTGTCACTCTGTTAGAGGAAGGGCTAGTTGCAAGGCTTGTGAACAGTTAGTTTCTGACTCCAAATTCAAGTAATAAGAAGGAACATGGAAAGAAATTTGAAAAATGAGAAAAAGAAAATAATGCTGTGACAAGTTGGATCCCTTTTTGGGATGCCCTGTCAAAATTTTGTGAGAAAGATGGTAGAAAGAGCTATCACTTTAGAAAAAGCAAAAGCCGCACTTGAGTAGTAGGATCTTAGGCATCACAAATGTCATTTTTGATGACCTACCAAGTGAAATGGCTGCCTCTAGGGTGTATGAAGCTACTATCCAGTTTAGGAGTCAACAGTGAAAACAATGAAAATAAGAGCTTAAACTAGACCCCCTCAAGAACAGTTTTGACATACTTGACACACCCTTGCGTGTGTGTTCCGCAAGTGCACGGGTGTCGAAGTAATAAAGTACCCAAACGGGTGGGTAGTCGAAACCACAGGGAGTAGACGCAAGAACAGTAACACTTTGCTAAGTAGCCAAAGACAAATCAATTGTTGTTGTGATTGAAAATAAAAACAAGAAAAACAGAAATAAAGTACTGAAAGTAAAAGCTAGAGTGTAAAACAAGACCAATATGAAGATGAGGTACTCGGACAATGCTCCCCTAGAATCCTAGTTTCTAGTGCAAAACTTAAATTGCTCTTCTTAAAATGAGAATCAATGAGTCGTGGAAATCCAAAGATACAGGATCCCAAACCTAAGGTCAACCCTGACTAGTCCCCTACGGTGTCCCGGCGGAGAGAAAAACTCTCGACACCTCACACCACGTATGACTGTGAAAAGCTCGTGGGAATCCAAGTGATGAACCCTATTCCGAAATATGGACCAACCCCTTTGGTCCAGGCGGAAGATCCCTAATCACAAATAAGTCCCGGCGGAAAGGCTTCTCTCAATGCCTAACTCTCTTTGAGATCGAAGTTATCTCGTGGAATGAGAAGGTAGGGTAAATCACACCAGAGGGGAAAGGGGACGTGTTGCTACCTCTCAACTCACCCTCTAGACCCTCTTCAATCTTGATTAATCTAATCCTAATGGTGATGGTCACTCGTCAAAAGGATGATTAAATGTGATTCTCAACCCTAGTGTCACTCTAAGGGAAAATCCAAGAAGCATACAAGATTGAAACTCAAATTGAAACTCAAATTAAAGAAAAGCAATAAAGTCATAGAAACATAGTAATTCTAGGGTTTACATGTCCAAGCACCCACTAGGGTTTTAGCTCTCCATGGAGCAATACAAAATCATGAAAGTAATGGGAATTAAATGCAAACAATCCATAAGTAAAATCCCCTTAAGCTCCGTGCCGATGGTCTATGAGGGCTTCTCCTTCTTCTCCAAAGAATTCCTTCCTCCAAGCCTAGGGCACACCTCGCCGAATCGAGTCGTCGAAGGCTCCCCCAATAGCTCTCCTTGAAAGGAATTGATGTTGAAATCGATGAAGAAGCACCCCCAAAGCGTAGCAAGAACCTCCTGAACCCTAGCCGTCACTCCCTCTCAAGTTTGGAAGAAGATCCCCTTAAATAACGCTTCAGAACGGCTTTATAATTGGCCATCTCGAGGATCCACACGGGCGTGTGGATGAGCCACACGGCCGTGTGGAAATTCCACACGCCTATGTGGAATTTCAGCCCTGTGGAAACTTGCGTATTGGTCCCCGATTTCGCCCGTTTCTTCTCCTGAGGTCACATGGACGGACACACGCCCATGTGAAAGGTCATGTGGCATTTCTTGATGATGAAAAACCCTTGGAGAGCTTTTGAAATCTTCGAACAAATCCGAACAAGCAGCATGACTGCCTTCGTGTCCTTCTACAAGAATTGTCTTGAAGCCTATAGAAGTTGGCACATACCCCCTCGTTTGAACCCGATTTGTGTCTTGAACTTTGTATTTGCACAAAAGAGCTCCACTTGGCACCATTATGACCTAATCTTGCCTTTATTCACGTACCATGTCTTCACAACCCTAATTGCACGAAAGAACACAATAGCACACGAAATTTGCGATACAACCTGAGAAATGTGATGCTCATGCATGGAAAACATTTCCAAAAAATATGTACATGCAAGAACTTATCAAACTCCCCCACACTTAAGCTTTTGCTTGTCCTCAAGCAAAGTTCATGCCATGAGAATTAAAGGTTGAGTGATGAAAATGCTTGGCCTTAAGTTCACCAAAAGTGTGTAAAGATAGCATTCTCAAACAAGGGGAAATTTTTTAAACAAAGATAGATAAAAACCAAAACTCTAGCAAAAACTCAAATTGCGAAGAGAATAAAATCTGAAAGCGTGTGTGTGTGTATACTTACTCATGCCAGCCCCCAAGTCTACGCTTGAACATTATTAAAACAAGGACTTATTTAAGAACAAAGAAATCGGTGGTAGCTGCACACAACCTCAAAGGTAGCCATTTCCCAAGATGCCTCATAGGCGGCTTTCACCCTTTCAAGGTGGTAGCTCTTTCCACCCGGGAGTGTTAGCTTTCACACAGCCTATTAGATAGCTCTTTCTCTCATTAGGGCATAGCTAGTATCCGACTTATGAGAGTAGCTGCATACAGAATAGGTGGTAGCTCTTTCCACCCCAAGAACAAAGGAACACCATTTTCTAATTTTTTTTTTTGAAACTCAAATAACGAAACTAATGTGCTTTCAGAACTGAGCTAGCGTTATCATTGTTAACAGAGCAATTAATGTGCAAGAAATGCAATCAGACAAAAATTTTCTAAGTTTTTCGAGTAAACTAGCGCATGGTGACAACCGATGTTTAATTTTCACCTAAATTCGAGAATACACTCCTTTTTCCTTAAGGTAAACTGTCATTGGCTAAATGAGCATGAAAATGTTGATCAAGAATAAAGAACGTGTGCAGTGTGAACTCCCCCCCACACTTGAGCTGTACATTGCCCTCAATGTACTCATACAAGCATGCAACATAGGAAAACAAATAATCACATAAAGGCGTGGGTATTAAAACAACACTCCCCTGATCCCCGAATGTAGTATTTGAATGGAGGTGTAAAAGCGGGAAGTGAAGTTGCGTAGGGTTGTGAAGCTCACACGGCCATGTGAGACATCCACATGGCCGTGCCTATGACCATTTCTCAAAATCAGGTTGATAAGCTCATCTGCACATCACAAAAGGGGTTCAGTGGATCTCGACACAAACAAAAATTGAAAGAGTTTAAAAATAAGCAAACCAAACTCAAACTCAAGAAAAACATAAGAAATGAAAATAGTAAGATAACTCTCAGAAGGTACAACCTTTCTGAGTACAAAATGACTCAACATAAATGAAAGTACAAGGAAATAAAAGGAAATAAAAGACGCGTCAAGCGTCGTCGTCTGCTGGTGCTGCTGGTGATGCTGGAGATGCATGGGGTGCTCTGGGTATGGACTGCACAGGGGAGTCACTACCTCTCGCCATCATCTGCTGGAGTGAAGTGATGCGCGCCATCATCTCTGAGTGATACTCGGCCATGCGAGCGAGAACCTCAGTGTGGTTCACTGTCTGGGTCAGCCGCATGGCGGCGAGATCAGTCTGGAGGGCCCCTACAGCACTCTCAAGTCTGTCTATGCGATCATATGCCGGAGGAGATGCATGTGCTGACATCGGTGGCACCTCCTCGTCTGCTGGGTGTCCTCTGCCGCTGTCGGTGTGTGCTGTGATGATGGCCCTGCCCGGGTCTCCTCTGAGTCTTCATCTTCATCCTCAGACTCCTCTGACTCATCTGGAGAAGGAACAACATGAACATACCTGCCGGGAGCGGCCCTCTTCACCATGCCCATCATACGCAAGGTCTCAAGGCCTAGTGGAGAGGGAACGATGACCTTATCAGCTCCCCGGACAGCATCAATCAGTCCCATCCCTCTGACCAGTCGAGTCATATATAGACCAGAGAAAAGGACTCCTATCCGCGCGTACTGTCCCTGATGCCTCAAGTAGTCAGCCATCACGTATCCCAGGTGCAGGGGCAGACTCTGGACCATAGAGTATAAATAGAGAAGGTCCAGCCGCCCCAATACGCCGGTGCTGTCTCCTCGCCCATTGATAGACCTGCTCAGAATGGCATGAATGTACCTGTGGGCAGGGCGGCGGAGCAGAGAGGCCTTGGTCGTCCCGGGCTCGTACTGCATGTCTCCACAAAGCATCCTGCAAACTCGGGTCGGAGTTACGAGAAAGGATAGTTAAATGGTAGGCTGCGCGTACTCCTCGGTGTGGATGAAATCTCGATCGTACGGGCCGAGGGCGACGGCGAAATCCGTTAGGCTCATCCGTGGTACTTGCCCAAAGATGCGAAACCGAATTGTGTGTCGCCGGTGGTAGTCGGTGTGAGAACGATCAAACTCGAACGATGCGAGGACCTCGAGAGTGATATCGCGAGTGGCTGGGTCCTTAATGCACAACAGTCGATTCCACCCACCCACGGCGATCAACTCTCGGACTTCATCCGCCAGCTCGTCTGCACGTGCATGTTCTATCGCCGCCAGAGCTTGTAAATCAGGAGTTCGCGTTTGGCCAAATTTAAGCTTGGAGAGCCGATCAAGCCGTGCTTGATGCTCGGGCACGGCGAACTCTAATGGTGCGGGCGAGAGCTCATGGTACTCACGAGGACGCTTATGAGCTAGTGTCTTTGTCCTTGGAGCCATTCGTGTCATAAGAGAGGTAAACGAGTCAATTCGGAGCTTAAAATAGGTTCCCAAAATTTCACATGGCCGCGTGGAAACTCCCCACGACCGTGTGTCTTCTCTGGGTTACTTAGAACAAAAACAGCCAATACACACGGCAGTGTGGAATTTCCACACGGCCGTGTGTCTCCTCTGGAATCCAGAGGGTGCACCCCGATAATCCACACGGCCGTGTGGATCTTCGACCATATCCAAAATGCCATGGTAAGTCCACATCGGTTCATACAAACATTCACACAGGTGAGCACAAGTGTTTTAAACAATAACCTAAGTATTATCCATGAAAATATCATGCAAAACACAAGATCCATCATCCACATCAAAGAATTGAGTTTTTTTCATGGCAAGAAAGGGAAAGAGGGCTTACCGGAGAAGATGAGTACAAATCTCACAATGTAGCGACGAGTAAAGCCCACAAATCCTCTAAATAAGCGAGAGAATGGAATGAGAAGAGAAAAGGTCGAGATCCTTGGAGAGGAGGTGCTTGAAGATGAAGGGTTGCTTGGTGGAATATGAAGAGCAAGGGGTTTTCTCACATTTAAGTACTCCACATGGCCGTGTGGAAATTCCACACGGCCGTGTGGATTCTCTGGATGGCCCTCACTCAACTCCCCATTTTCCACACGGCCGTGAGGAAATTCCACACGCCCGTGTGGATTCTCTGGATTGCGAAAATTTTACTGAACAAATCCACATGGCCGTGTGGAAATTCCACACGGCCGTGTGTCTCCTCTGGATGAATTCTTTCAGTTCAAAAATAGTGCTCACTAGGCCATGTGGAAAGTCCACATGGCCATGTGGATTCTCTGGATGAGAGAAATCTTTCACGAATTCATCCACATGGCCATGTGTTTCTATTCTTCAGCTAAAAAAAAATGATCCAAAATCTGCAGAATTCATTGAAAACACATGGAATGACTGCAGAAATTGAAAACTAACACGATTAAAGCCGAAATCTTGAAAACTTCAGAGGACTACTACCTAATTTGCCAGAAACAATGAAAACACTAAATTGCACTACACCAACAATGAATCCACACAAACTACAAACTAAATAAAAACTAAACCGCAGAAATAAAAGCTAACTACAACACGTGCAAAGAATTTAAAAATTGGGTTGCCTCCCAATAAGCGCTTGTTTTACGTCACTAGCTTGACGTACCTGTTTCTCTAGACTCAAGGGGGGTCATGGGTCGAAAGCACTTCGCTGCTTGGAAATTTGAAACATGGTGAGCATAAATTCTGGAAATTAGAGGATGAGTGATCAAGCTTGTTACCGGGATGGAGGGGTATCGTTCTTAGACCTTGAAGGACCGTCGAGAGTTCGTTCGTTTGCTTCTTGCGGCGATGTCTTACCCTCCTTAGCTTCTTAATGAATTTGTTGACTATACCCGTGGGAGGTGTACCCTTGTCCTTTAAGTCAACTACTGAAATATGATCATCTTCCATCTCTTAATCCAACCAACCTGCTAGTGGATCCGGGCAAAAGGTTTCCTGCACATAATTATCAATCAACGCATCAGTAGTGTCAAGAAAATACAAATCATCATCAAAGCTAAGAGAGTGTCTCATGGCTTCAGCAAGGCGGTAGGTCAGCTTCTCATCTCCTATCCTCAATGTCATCTCCCCGCCATCCATGTCTATAAGAGCCTTGGAAGTACGCAGAAAGGGTCTTCCAAGTATCAGCGGCACGTCGACATTCTCATCTACATCTAGCACCACGAAATCTGCAGAAAATATATACTTATCCACTTTCACCAAGATGTCTTCAATGATGCCTCTCGGGTGACGAATCGACCGGTCAGCTAGCTGTAAAGTCATCCGAGTGGGCCTTGGCTCTCCTAGACCCAATTTCTTGAAGAAAGTGTAAGACATTACATTGATACTGGCTCCTGAATCTGCCAATGCTTTCTCCTCCGCTAAATTACCAATATTGCAAGGATGATAAAGCTTCTCGGATCTCTCATCTTGTTTAGTAAATTTTTCTGCAGCACTGCGGAGCACGATGCATCTAAAACCACTGCTGCACTCTCCTCCAATTTCCTCTTGTTGGTCAAGAGGTCCTTCAAGAATTTTACATAACGGGGCATTTGTGATAATGCCTCCACAAATGGGATGTTGATGTGTAATTGTTTGAACAACCCAAGAAACTTCTTGTATTGCTCATCATTTTGATCACTCTGCAGCCTTGAAGGATAAGGAATTCTTGGCTTGTATGGTGCAGGTGCTACCTCCTTTTCCTTACCCTTCTCCTTGTCTTTCTCCTTAGCAAGAACATGAACAACTTCTTCAGCAGGGCTTCTACCCTCAACCTCACGACCACTCCTCAGAGTGATTGCCTTCAGCTGCTCTCTTGGGTTTGTCTCTGTATTCCCCGGAAGCCTTCCTTGAGGTCGCTCAGATAAAGACTTCGCAATCTGTCCCATTTGATTTTCCAAGTTATGTAACGAGGCGGTGTGGTTGCGAAGTGTACTCTCCACGCCTTGGAAGCGCGTGTCTGAGGACTGAATGAACTTGGTTAATGCTTTCTCCAAGTCCGTCATTCGGCTCTCAAGCCCTGAAACTCGGCCCTCCATGTTTGGTTGTTGGGGTTGCTGAAATCCGGGGGTTGCAGAGGGACTTTGTTGCCCTTGATTGCTCCATGCAAAGTTCGGGTGATTTCGCCACCCCGGATTGTAGTTGTTGCTATAGGGATTCCCTTGACCTCATCCGGCATTCCCCACAAAATCGACCTGCTCAACAGGTGCAGCACCAACCACTGAGATAGGGTAATCAGATGAAACATGCCCTCCTCCACAACCATCACAACTCATCACTGTAGCCATTCTAGACGGGCCAGCCAAAGTGTCTAACTTCTTGCTCAATGCTTCAACCTGAGCTGCTAGAGATGTTACTGCATCAACTTCATGAATACCCGCCACTTTCCTCTTGTCTCGAGCATTCCACTGATAGCTATTCTCATAGTCATTTCTTCTATCAGTTGGCGGGCAGCTTCGGGGGACTTGCTTCCTAAGGTACCTCCTGCTGCGGCATCAGTAACTGTCTTGTGCTTGGGTTCAGCCCATTGTAGAAGGTGTGGATGACCATCCACTCCGGGAACCCGTGTTGAGGACACTTGCGCAGAAGATCCTTGAACCTTTCCCATGTCTCGAAAAGAGACTCCAATTCCGCTTGCATGAAGGAAGAAATTTCATTTCTTAGCTTTGCCGATTTCCCGGAGGAGGAAAATATCGGGCAAGGAAGGCCTCAACCATCTCCTCCCAAGTGGTGATTGATGCTCTAGGT
Source organism: Dioscorea dumetorum (assembly GCA_902712375.1). Taxonomy (NCBI): domain Eukaryota; kingdom Viridiplantae; phylum Streptophyta; class Magnoliopsida; order Dioscoreales; family Dioscoreaceae; genus Dioscorea; species Dioscorea dumetorum. The sequence continues at coordinate 128,725 of CACTHL010000257.1, forward strand.
AAAGACTACAACCACTTGTTTTGCTTTCCCCTTCAAGGAAAATGGGAAGGCTCTCAATCCGATAGCGTCATCGGTGACTCCATTTATCTTCAACATGTCGCACACTTCCAAGAAATTTTATATGTGATTGTTCGGGTCTTCATCTCGCTAACCCATTAAACCGTGCTGATTGTTGAACCATCTTAATGATCCCGGCTTAAGCTCAAAATTATGAGCTGAAATTGGTCGCCCGACTATGCTTGATTGTGTACCACGGACGGAGACGGCCTAGCAAAGTCGGAAAGTGTCCGTTGTTGCTCATTTTGTTCAGCCATGGTTGCGGACTCTTCAACCTCTATCTCGGCTTGATCAAAGCTGTTCTTGTTTAGGTTGTCTTTCCCGTCTATGCAATCTCCTCTCAATTTCCGGATCACCTTCCACTAATGTCGAAGGATGTCCACGGGTCATAACTCGGAGCTGAAATCGGGGAAAGAAAGCAAAATCGGGAACAATGGAAGTAAAAGAAGTGTGAGATAGAATGTGTGAAAAATGACTAGCGAAACGAAGTATAACGGTTCCTAAACGCCTAACTCCCCGGCAACGGCGCCAAAAACTTGACACACCCTTCCGTGTGTGTTCCGCAAGTGCACGGGTGTCGAAGTAATAAAGTACTCAAACGAGTGGGTAGTCGAATCCACGGGGAGTAGACGTAAGAACGGTAATACTTTGCTAAGTAGCCAAAGACAAATCAATTGTTGTTGTGATTGAAAATAAAAACAAGAAAAACAGAAATAAAGTGCTGAAAGTAAAAGCTAGAGTGTAAAACAAGACCAATATGAAGATGAGGTACTCGGACAATGCTCCTATAGAATCCTAGTTTCTAGTGCAAAACTTAAATTGCTCTTCTTAAAATGAGAATCAATGAGTCGTGGAAATCCAAAGATACGGGATCCCAAACCTAAGGTCAACCCCGACTAGTCCCCTACGAGGTCCCGGCGGAGAAAAACTCTCGACACCTCACACCACGTATGACTGCGAAAAGCTCGTGGGAATCCGGGTGATGAACCCTACTCCGAAATATGGACCAACCCCTTTGGTCCGGGCGGAAGATCCCGATCACAAATAAGTCCCGGCGGAAAGGCTTCTCTCAACGCCTAACTCTCTTTGAGATCGAAGTTATCTCGTGGAATGAGAAAGTAGGGTAAATCACACCGGAGGGGGAAAGGGGACGTGTTGCTACCTCTCAACTCACCCTCTCGACCCTCTTCAATCTTGATTGATCTAATCCTAATGGTGATGGTCACTCGTCAAAAAAATGATTAAATGTGATTCTCAACCCTAGTGTCACTCTAAGGGAAAATCCAAGAAGCATACAAGATTGAAAGTCAAATTGAAACTCAAATTAAAGAAAAGCAATAAAGTCATAGAAACATAGTAATTCTAGGGTTTACATGTCCAAGCACACACTAGGGTTTTAGCTCTCCATGGAGCAATACAAAATCATGAAAGTAATGGGAATTCAATGCAAACAATCCATAAGTAAAACCCCCTTAAGCTCCGTGCCGATGGTCTATGAGGGCTTCTCCTTCTTCTCCAAAGAATTCCTTCCTCCAAGCCTAGGGCACACCTCGCCGAATCGAGTCATCGAAGGCTCCTCCAATAGCTCTCCTTGAAAGGAATTGATGTTGAAATCGGTGAAGAAGCACCCCCAAAGCGTAGCAAGAACCTCCTGAACCCTAGCCGTCACTCCCTCTCAAAGATCCCCTTAAATAACGCTTCAGAACGGCTTTATAATTGGCCATCTCGAGGATCCACACGGGCGTGTGGATGAGCCATACGGCCGTGTGGAAATTCCACACGCCTATGTGGAATTTCAGCCCTGTGGAAACTTGCGTATTGGTCCCCGATTTCGCCCGTTTCTTCTCCTGAGGTCACATGGACGGACACACGCCCATCTGAAAGGTCATGTGGCATTTCTTGATGATGAAAAACCCTTGGAGAGCTTTTGAAATCTTCGAACAAATCCGAACAAGCGAGCATGACTGCCTTCGTGTCCTTCTACAAGAATTGTCTTGAAGCCTTTAGAAGTTGGCACATATCCCCTCGTTTGAACCCGGTTTGTGTCTTGAACTTTGTATTTGCACAAAAGAGCTCCACTTGGCACCATTATGACCTAATCTTGCCTTTATTCACGTACCATGTCTTCACAACCCTAATTGCACGAAAGAACACAACAGCACACGAAATTAGCGATACAACCTGAGAAATGTGATGCTCATGCGTGGAAAACATTTCCAAAAAATATGTACATGCAAGAACTTATCAAACTCCCCCACACTTAAGCTTTTGCTTGTCCTCAAGCAAAGTTCATGCCATGAGAATTAAATGTTGAGTGATGAAAATGCTTGGCCTTAAGTTCTGAAGCAAGAAGAAGTATTTTAGAGTGATTTTAGAAGCTAAAGGACTTAGAAGCAGATTTCTTCTAAGTCCTTTAGCTTCTAAAATCATTCTAAAACACTTTTTCTTGCTTCGGGGACTTTAATATCTGCATGAAAAACCAAGAATACCTCGAATAGCACTGAATTGGGAGAATTAAAGCCAAAAGACTCAATAATGATGAGAGTAAAGTATAAAATATATATATATGAAATGCACTCATCAAGTGGCTAGATAGACAATCTCTGACTCAAAGAATGTAGAAAATAATAGTAAATGTATAACTCAAGATGTTACACAAACAATCAAAAAGAATGTTTTCTACCAGAGCATGGCAATGGACATAATGTGTATACAATCCCTCTATTTCGTTCCTCATAGTGCAAGTGAGATCGACAACACCTCAAGAGCCACCCTCGATGTCAAGTCCTTCCTTTGCGGGTGTTACTTGGCCTGATGGTTGGGCCCTTCCGATTAGGAATCTATAGTTTTTTTTTTGTTTTTGTTTTTTTGTTTTACAAATGTGAGTGGTAGATATCCTTTCGAGGGGTAAATATGCGGGTTAGGTGACACCACGATGGTTACACATTCAAATGCATGTGCTCGTGCATCAATAGCTTTTCACTTAAGGGATATTCTGATTAGGACTTTAAACCCCTGAGCTATTATGCTGATCTTGTGCAGAGGAGCATTATCATTGATTACCTACGTCATTTCCTTTATTTGGGCATCTATTTTCTTTTTGGATTGGACCCGAGGCCCATAGAGATCTACTAAAGAACCAACCTAATACATTAAAGCTTGAGCCCAAAGCGGTGGGTTATAATAAAAAACGGTTGTGAATCTATCACCCGCCTCAACCTAGATGTCCAAGGTCCTACTCAAGGGTGTGAAAATGATGCCTAGAGTTGTACCAAACTCTCCAGAAGTGCAAGTCTCGAGTGAGACATAACATCTATCATAGTTCTATACTACTTCAATTCTAGAATAAAACATAACCATCCTAGTTTTTCTATCATGCAAGAAAAAGGACTCTCCACTACAGATAAACGTCTAAAAGTACATATTTTACATGCATGTATTGTGTATTATTTTCGTATCTTATTGTTGAATCTATGCCCTTTTAGGTCTAAATTGCTTTATTTTTATATTTCAGGCCAGCCAGAAGCCCTGGGGACTCGACGACGAGATGGGGAGCAAATTCGACACCAAAACAGCTTTTTCGAGACGGGGACAATGCAGCATTCATTGTAGCGATTCTTCGTAGCTCATCGCGGACTTCTCGGCGAGAAAAGTAGAAATCCCGAGGGGGCAGCATACCGGCTGTATGCTGACCCGTTTACCCATCGGGATTTGGGGTTTTAAGGGCGATCTAGGGCATTTTGAAAGAAACTTTTGCATCTTCTTGGAGAGAGCTTTTGGGGGAAAGAAGGCTAGGGTTTGGACATCATTTCTACACCATTTTGGAGGGCACAAGGAGAGGAAATTCGGGTTTTCAAAGGAGAGGAGAGCAAGATCTAGGAGGATCTACTTCAAAAGCTTCATTGTTTGGAGGTTGAAGACAACGGGAAGCCACCCCTTCGAGTGGAGTCTTCGGAAGGTTTTCTCCCGGGATTCAAGCGGCATTCGGCCTTCACCATTTGAGGGAGTGTTCCTCATGTTTATTTTAGTTATTTGCATGGTTTGTGTGGTGGATTTGTTGAACATGAACAACTAAACCCCAAGGTCACCGGATGTAGGTGAACCTTGGGGGCAAAACTTGTGATGTTTTGGATTATTTGAGCTATTTATTGTATGATTGGCTTGTTGTGATCCTTGTTTGGTATTCTTGATTATTTTGGTACATGTGCTTAATTGTTGTATCAAATGCTTGGTAGCACTTTGTAGCATGACCATTGCCTTAGTGCTAGACTCTACCAAACTTGGAAGGGATTATTGTATAAATACGCCGTGATCATCGGGTATTTGTACCCCTCCATTTCTAGGGTTGAAAGCTGATTAGTGTTTCCACCCTAACTTGAGAAAACCATTATTCTCCTTGCAAGCTGTGTGAGATGTTGAGTGGAAGAAATTCCTTATTCAACACTTGCACCGGGTAAGGGTCAATTGCCGTGACCATCGGGTTGACCTAAGCTTAGGTTTTCTCGGTCCAATTAGCCACATACTTAATTTCTCAAATATCCTACTCACTTGAGTAGCCCCCTTGGGGATCCTCATCCGTGACCGTTTTCCATCCCCGAGCATCTCCCGAGTTTTGATTCAATCGTATTTATTAAGAAAATTTCTCTTGTTGCTATTTGTTTTCTTTCTTATCTATTCTCTTAAAAATGGAATCGGTGAGCTAAACAACAAGTGAAAAGTGAGTAAGGTAGCTCCTCGGGCCCCTTGGGAATACGACCCACTCGTGCGTGCACGAGTGGTTTATTACTTGACAACCCCGTGCGCTTGCGGGTGTTGACACTTTCCGTGTCGACCGGGTTTTGGCGCCGTTGCCGGGGAACTTCACCGAGGGATATTTGGAAAGCTTTAAGCTTGTTGATTTAGCCTTTTCTTTTTCTTTTCTTTTTCTTTCTTTTTGTTGTGTGTTTTGTTTTGTTTTTGTGTTTTCTTGTTTTTGGTTGTTGAGATTTTGTAATTATTCCAGCTTTGTATTTATTGTTGCTCTTTTATATTTCTTGTTGTTAGGCGACGTCGTGACTCCTCAACCCGTATAGGTACCCATCTTATGACACGAGCCGGTCAAGCAAACTTGATTGAACCCGATAACGAGATAGAAAGAACACTTCACTGTCGTTTGAGAGAAGGTATCGAGGGTTCAAGTCAACGAGAAGTTCAGGTAGAATCCGGTGAGCCCACGGGTTATGGCCGAGCCAAGAAGAACTCTATTCGACTATGAAAGGCCACAATTCACCGGAGAAGAATTTAGTGTCCAAGCGCCGACTGTTCCGGCCAATAACTTTGAAATCAAGGCCGGCACCATAGGGATGATTCAGAATTCAGTCCGGTTTGATGGTCTAGGCGATGAAGACCCGCATGCCCACTTGTCCAAGTTCCTTCGGATATGCTCAACCTTCAAGATCAATTCGGTTTCGATGATGCAATAAGGTTGAGATTATTTCCTTTCGTTTTAAGAGGAACGGCATACGGATGGCTCACATCCTTAGCTCCTGGGTCCATCACCACTTGGAAGGAAATGGTTGAGAAGTTCTTGGCCCGATATTTTCCCCCAAGCAAAGGCTGCAAGGCGAGGCGGGGTGATTTGAGACACCTTTTTGAAGCCCATGAACGATTTAAGGACCTTCTTCGCGAGTGTCCTCATCATGGCTTCCCTTCATGGATGAGGGTGCGAGACATTTTGCAATGGGCTGAATTATGCTACTAGACAACTCATCGATGCAGCGGCGAGGCGGTTCTTTGAGCAACAAGCTTCCTGAAGAGGCCGAGGAGTTAATTGAGAATATGGCCGTAATGAGTGCCATTGGAGCACTCGGCGAAGCTTCCAAGGGCTGCATGGTTGTACGAGGTGACCGAATCCACGGCTTTGGCTGCGAAGATTGATGCCCCGACGAAACATGTCATAGAGAATAGTTCGAAGTATGACGCCCTAGCACAAAAAATTGATCAACTTATGATAGGATCCAGTTCGAGGTCCAAGGCTGTCATGTCATGTGATACTTGTGGGGGCGGGGCATGCGGCATCACAATGCCCTATTGTTGTTGCCCCATCACCGCCGATGGAAGCAGTTGATTATGTCGGGAGTGGACCAAGAGGACCCGGAAATCGGTTTAGCAACACTTACACTTATGGATGGAGAGGCTCTTCAAATCCTTCTTGGACTCAAGGACAATCTCGAACAGGCCTCCACCCTCTCGGGGAAGCCAATACCAAGCTCCTCCCCCACAAGAGAAGAAATACTCTACGGAGGATGTTTTAGCCAGATTCATGATTAGCACGGAGGCACGCTTCGTGAATAATGAAAAGAAAATGGATGAATTTGGTACCATATTGAGAAATGTTCAAGCATCCATCCAATCTCTCGGAGAACCAAGTGGGACGGCTTGCTCGTGGACAATCACGAACGACCCTCGCGGGAGTTTGCCAAGCAACACCGAAAGCAACCCGAGGGAGCAATTAAAAGCTGTTACTTTGAGAAGTGGTAAACAGTTGGAAGCAAGGGAAAAAGGGATCCCAAGCGCTTCTAATGATAGGGTAGCCGTCCGGGAAGACCCTAATTTGAGTGAAGATGCAACCAAGGAGAATGGGAGGAAAAGCTGGTGAAGACTCTCCTAATTCGACGTTTCAAAGGAGCACACATACAAGCCGGTGGTACCTTACCCCTCGAGACTCAAACCGAGATAAAGATGAAGCCCAATTCAAGAAGTTCCTCAATATATTCAAGCAACTCCACATAAATATTTCAATCATTGTGGCACTAGCTCAAATGCCCAAGTATGCCAAATTTTTAAAAGAGCTTCTCACCAATAAGAGGAAGTTAGAAGAACAAGGCACTGTTGCACTTACTGGGAATTGCTTAGCAATTCTAGAGAAGAAACTTCCACAAAAGTTAAAGGATCCTGGTAGTTTTGTGATTCCTTGTGTAATTGGTGAAGGAGTGACGGAGCATGCTCTAGCCGATTCTGGGGCTAGCATAAATGTAATGCCATACAACTTATTCCTGAAGCTGTGATTGGAAGACCTACGACCTACACGAATGACATTACAGCTAGCAGATAGGTCGGTGCGAAGACCTCGGGGAGTAGTTGAAGATGTCCTTATCGGAATTGACAAACTCATCATTCCCGTAGACTTCGTGATTACGGATGTGGATGATGATGTTGAGGTTCCCCCTAATTCTACGGTGCCCATTCCTGAACACTTCGGGTGCTCTAATTGATGTCAATGAAGGCAAGATGACCTTGAGGGTTGGAGATGAGCAAGTGGTCTTCACCCTCCCCTGAAGCAATGAAGCACACACTTGATCATGATGACAAATTATATTTCACCGATAGTATCGATATAATTATTTCTGTTGTGCGGGAGGTGCTTGCCTTAAACCCTTTGGATGAGTACTTGGATGAGTTAACATGCCAAGATGTCAAGGAAGAACTCTCTCCTCCACCAACACAACAAATTAATCAAGTGGAGGGTAATTCATCCAATAATGGCAAGAAAATTAGGGGTGTTGAGAAAATGTGGAGGAAATCGAAGAAGAAACAAAAAGAGAGTAGAGAGGTATCCACATGGCCTCCGGATGAGGTTGATCGTATAACCTTTGGAAATGTCGGTAAATTCAAAGTCTTTTCATGCCTTTCATTGAATTTTTCAAGTGGCAACCCGATTCCAAAAGTTGGAGGTAACTTCCCTCCATTTGTCCCACCATGAAAATTTTGAGGTAATGCACGTCAAGCTAATGAAGTTAAAGAAGCGCTCCTTGGGAGGCAACCCAAGTTCCTTTCATTTCCCGTATTCTTCTTCTTATTCGTGTTGTCTTATTTTGCTTATGTTTTTAGTAGTAGTTCGTGTGTAGTTTTGCTTTTCGTCGTTTTTTCTTGATTCTTTCGCCTTTTTGTTAACTTGTTTGTCATGTGGTTTTTGAAGAATTCTTGTTCTAGATGCATGCATGTTGATGTTTTGAGTGTTTAAATGTTGTTTCCGGCCATATTTTTCAAGGTTCCATTGATGTTTTGAGTGTACAAAGTGTGAAGAATGAAGTGGTGCAAAAATAGGGTCTTGCCGACCATCCTTACGGCCGTAAGGATGGTCCGCAAGACCACCCGAACACAAGCTTTAAAAGGGCAAGTTTGGGCTTCACACTATTCATTCTTCTTCCCCATTCTTCCAACCTTCTCTCCCTCATTTCTCCACCGTTTTTACTCATTTTTTTTGCTCTAGTTTGCTCTCCTCCCCCTCTTTTCCATCTTGGTGACAAAAATTTGGAGTTTGAGCAAGCTTTTGGCCGGATTTAACATTTGGATCCACTCATCTTACCCTAGGGCACAAGTATGGCACTTCACTCAAACTTTGATTTTTTCTTGTTTTTCATGGCTGAAATTGGCTGAAATTTGTTGGAATTTTGTTGATGGGTGAATGTTTAAGGTTTATCAAGTTATTGTTCTTAGTTTGTAAAATTTTTTGGCTACTTCCACAAGCAAAGTTCTTGAAAAATGTTTCCGAAAGTACTGTAGCAATGCACTTTTTCTTGGATTTCTTCATTTTTTGGTGCTTATTTTGCTTGTAAGTTAGTTGGTTAATCTCTATTTTGTTTCTATAGGATGCTAATCAAGAAACTAGCTTCCAAGAGACCTAGGAGGGAACCTTCCTCTCCCGTCCATGAACCCCAATTTTCCAAGGAAGAACATAAGACTCGTTTTGCACTCTTATCGCGAAAAGGGTTCGGCGGGGTGAGGAAGATCGATTGGGGAAGCTTTGAGCACTACTTGCGCCGCATCATCACTTTAGACCCATGACAAGACCTTGTTTATTTTCTTTCTTTTGTGCTTTGTTGTTTGTTGTTAAAACTTGTACTTTTGAGTTAGCTAGGGCTCATTCCCTACTAAACTCTTGTGTTTTTTATGTTGGAGCTCTCTTTTCCTTACTTTATTTCTTTTTTCTCCTGAAAAACTTTGAATGATGATAAGCTCCTTGTTCTTTTCAGGATTATTAATTTTGGGAGCTTTACTTGTGTCGCCCTCCTTAGGTGATATACTCCTGATCCAAGTGGAACAACTGAGAACCACACTAAGGAATCAGGGAAGTTCCTTCACCCCCATTTTTTTTTGGTTATCATTGTCATCCCCCACATTATTCTGCTGACTTAGGTACATTGAGGAGAATGTACAACTTTAGGTGTGGAGATGGTTATTTACTTAGAGTATTTTGTTGTATTTATGCATGCTTGTTACCTATGATGGCTATGATTATTTTGTTAAAGGACTTCCTAGCTTGATAGAATGATAGTAGTGAGCTGTACAGTACCTGTACTTTAATGTAGCTCTGTTTCATCTTTAGTGCACCTGTATACATGCTCACGATCACTTTCACCTTGTACACTCTATCCAACCCATCTTAATGACTTTGGCATTAATTTGTTAAATTCTTTCTTCAATGCACTTTTAAAAGCTTTTAAGTTCCTTTATTGTTTTCTCCAACCTAAGTGAAGTTTTTAGACGGGTAGTTTATCGGGGGATTAAAAAAAAAAAAAAAAAAGGGGGTCTATGTCGGTATTCCTCCCGCTTTATAAACATGAATGCGTATATGTAGATTGTAATCAATTAAGAGGGTGACTTTGTGCCCGCGCATGTGCATCCATTTGAAAGATTT
>CACTHL010000258.1:0-145878 GCA_902712375.1 Dioscorea dumetorum
TTTTAAATATATTTTAATTGATTCAAATTTATCCTCTTATTGATTTGGTATATCAGGATTTTGAGCATCTCGTTTATAATTTTGGCATGGAAAACTTGCTCCATAAATAAGAAAGAATCATGCTTATAAAGATACGGGTGTTTTTTATGGCTTTTCTTTTTCTTTTTTTTTTTTTTTTTTGAGATAGGGCGACAAGCGCCAACTCTCGGCGACGTACGCGTGGCGGGGGATTGCCTACAACGTCCTCACCCTCTTGGAACGGGGGAGCGCGGTTCGGGGGATTGAACTCGCGTCTCCTCCCACGGGGACCCGAGATACCGCTGGGCTACAAGCCCTTTGGTTATGGCTTTTCTTTTTTACTCCATCATAGACTACCTACATTGTTGCAAAAGTTCCGGTAGATGGAGAGCGCATTGGAGCCCAACAAAGTGGTGCGGGATTCGAGATGAAGTTCACGGGGGAGCCAAGAAGAAGAGGTGCCAAGTTTAATAATTACATTATGGGAGCAATTCTTTGTTACACGGTGATTGGTAGATTAATTGAATGAATGAATGATTGTAATTAGAAGTAAGAGTTTGTTACAAAGGTGGTTACAAAGTTTCATTGTGTCCTGGCATAGGAGCTGTTTGTTAGAATGCCAGGGTGGAAGAAAAATGAATCATCAATGAGAACCACTGGCATCTTTGAGCCAGAATTTCTCTAATTCTCTTATCTTCTTTTTCTTCTACCCCCTCTCTTCTCCTTCTTCCTCTCCTCCATTGAATTCTCCTTCCAAATCCTCTGCAACCGATCAAGACCTCTAACAATTATAACTGGCATCTTTGAGACAGAATTCCTCCAATTCTCTTGTCTTCTTCTTCATCTATCTTCCTCTCTTCTCCTTCTTCCTCTCCTTCACTGAATTCTCTTTCCCAATCCTCTGCAACTAATCAAGACCTGTAACAATTATAACTAGCATCTTTGAATCAGAATTCCTCAAATTCTCTTGTCTTCTTCTTCCTCTATCTTTCTCTTTTCTTCTTTTTCCTCTCCTTCCTTGATTTGATATATCAGGATTTTGTGCATATGTTTATTATTTTGGCATGGAAAACTTGCTCCATCATTAAGAAAGAATCATGCTAATAAAGATGGTGGTGTTTTTTATAGCTTTTCTTTGTACTCCATCATAGATTACCTAATATTAAATCTACTATGTTTTCCTTCGCATGCGAATGTTGTACATATATCTCGTGTAATTTTTGTTTTCCTCTATTTAATTTTTATTATTTTGTGAATTTATTTACTTGTAAATTGGTGCCAAAACTTTAGACTTTACAATATTAATTCAATTCGAAATGTCCACAATAATGTTTGACGTCATAAAGTTTCACAAAAACAAAAGTTTCAATTTGTGGCAAGTTCTGATGATTGTTGTCTTGGTAGAAAATGGATTGAAGAAGGCATTGCTAGAGAAAAAACATTAATCTATATTGGATTGTGGTTGGAAAAAAACTTGATGACGAAATTAGGGACTCTATACATGACGAAATTCCTAGCTAACCAACATGTCTTGAAGTAGAAGGCATACACCCTTCATATAGTGGAAGTTGCATAGATCAAAGTGTTAGAAAATATTGTCAAATTCTACAAAAATTCAATAGCATGCGGAAACGAAATAAAATTGTGATACTAAGCAGTTGATCTAATGAATACCCTAATATTTAATTCAAATTTAATTTAAGATTTAAAAAATACCTTTCAATGTTCCAAAGTTTTTTTTAATGTGTCAAATTCATTTCTCGGATCATCTAAGATCTTTTAGCATTGAACAAAGGTCCCACACCTCTAGATAACATACCGTAATCTAAAACAGCTTCCTCTTTCTCTCCGAAATAGGGACAAGTGTTAGAAAAGAAGAGAGAGATTGGGGAACTATTTTTACAAGAGAATATAATTGCTTTTTCACACACTCATCAATAGGGTTAGATAGGATTCATATTTATAGAGATTTCACTAAACATGATCAACATCATCTTACTATAGAGTCTAATAGAAATATAATTATACAGACTTTATAAAAGATAATAAAAAGTATCATATTATATAGTCCTAATAAAAATATTAGTCCTAAAATGATTAAAGGAACTTTTATTTTCAAAACCTTGTAATTGTATTTAATTATTTGTCCAATCAAACTTTAATTAAAATTACATTTAAAACAAAACTCTAATCCAATTTATAATTATACTTCATCCAATGAAGTAAAATTATAAATAAATAGTTTTACTCCTCCACTCAAAAAGAGACAAATCTTAAATTTATTTAAGGGTGACTCTTGAGGTTTGTCCTAATCGGTAATGGGAGAATACAAAAGACATATGGAACACCTAGCCAATCCTATGGCCCCACATCTTACCCCAATCGAACAAGAATGAGTAAATCATTATGATTTTTTCTGATTATGATTATCATATGTGTATTTACCCTTCGTTTTTATGATTCTGATTATGATTATGAACATCAAATTCACTAAACTCGATCATATGCTAATAACCATAGTAGAGCAAAATTACCAAACTCCCCTTTACATCCCACATGATCAATTTGATTGCCTTGGACCCTTCATCATATGACTCTTCCAACTCTACAAGTAACTCCTTAACATCATTAGGGAAGAGATCTTGTAATGTAATTAGATCGCTTTCCTTCTAGTAGTAATCTTCTAAGGAATCGATACATTCTTCAATAATCAATTTTATATGCTGGCATTCAGCATGCTTTACCTACTTCTGTTTCGTTTTCTTGTTCTTTGTCTTCTTATTCTTCGTAGTATTTTATTTTGGTTTCTCACCATTGTCTTGAGATCTTCTCCACTTGATACACGCAAGCTCTCCTAATCTCTTCATCATCTTTCTTGATTTCTTTGAGATAAAAATTTTCCATAAGCTTTTTGAAAATCCGAGAGTAGGCTCTTTGGGGACTTGGGAACTTGCATCGAGCTGTATGCCTTCTAATGTTCCAAACTTGCATCTTGCCCCCAAAATTTTTCTTCTTGTTATGCAATTGGTACATAATTAACATACTCAACTAATTGATCAAGCAAGACACCTTTAGACAAAGTGATATTCCCTTCTTGATATTGGCATTCAATCCAATCTTTGAAAACATAACAGTTCTCAATCAAGTAACCCAATATTTTGTGGCATGGACAAAATTTTGATGATCTCTCTTGTTTACCTCTTCTAGTCGTTTACTCTCTAGTAGCTACAAGCCGATCTTCAACGCATCTTTGAATATCTTCATCGCTTTTTACTCATTCTTTCTTGAAAAGAGCTTGAGGTTTCACTAATTCACTTACATATTAAGTGTTAATGGTTTTGGTTTGCTATAGTTTGATGAGGTTGCAGCTTCCTTGACATTATTAATTGCAAAGGCCATATGCTCAACACCTTCTAGCTTTCATAACTTTTCCTTATCCACTTTAGTGGATTGAATTGTATATGCCACCTTTGAAAGCTCCTCTTCATCTGTAATCATAAACTTGGTTTCCCTCAATTATTGTGTTTAAGGACTTCAACATTTTATGCTTGTGAAGTCTTTAGGATTTTGACTTGTGAAACATTTTAGGCCTCTGACTTCCATACATTTCGGAGATGCAAAGACTCATTTGTCATTTCATTCAAGTTTCTTTTTTGGTGTTAAGCCTCAACCATGTAAATGTTTTTAGCCTTGCTATATACATCACCAGGTCATAACCTCTCATATGATTAAATCCATGGACCTAAGTGTTTTGACTTATTTGCTTATGGAATATATCTTAAGTTGTAAACATAAACTTGATCTCTTATTTTTTTTCAATCCACTCTTATGAGTATTAAGATTTCAAAATAAGCTTGAAAGAGCTTTGCTTTAATTTTTACTCTTTTTCACCTCTGTGAGTGTCAAAATTTCACAGTATGCTTGAAAAGGTTTTTTTTTGCTTTTTACTATTTTTCACTCTTGTGAGTGTCAAGACCTTACAATAGGCTTGAAAGAGCTTTGTTTTGCTTTTTACTCGTCTTCGCCCTAGTAATAGGTTATATAGAGTTTTCTTTTGATTTTTACATTTTTTCAACCCTGTGAGTGTCGCGACCTCACAGTATGCTTAAGAGAGTTTTCTTCGCCCCTGTGAGTGTAAAGACCCCGCAATAGGCTCGAGAGAGTTTTGTTTTACTTTTTACTCATTTTCCCTCTTGCAAGTGTCAAGACCTCACAATAGGCTTAAGAGACTTTTTCTTTGCTTTATTCTCTTCTTCACCCTAGTGAGTGTCAAGACTCACAATAGACTTGAAAGAGAGCTTTGTTTTGCTTTTTACTCTTCCTCACCCTTCTGAGTGTCAAGACCTCATAATAGACATGAGAGAACTTTGTTTTACATTTTGCTCTCTTGGTCCTTGTGAGTGTTAAGACATCACAATAGGCATAAAAGATTTTTTTTTCTTTGCTTATTTTATTCTTCTTCACCATTGTGAATGTGAAGACCTCATATTAGGCTTGAGAAAGCTTTCTTTTCTTTTGCTTTTCTTGACTTTTTTTCACCTCTACGAGTTTCAAGACCTCATGGTAGGTTTTTAAGAGTTTTTTCTGGACTTCATCGCTCCTATCCACTCCCATGAGTGTCAAGATTTTATGGTAAGTTTCAAAGGGATTTGTAAATCTTATCATCCCCATTCACCTCATAACTGTCAAGATCTCATGGTAGGTTTAAAAAGCTTCATAGACCTCATCAGCTCTATCCACCTTTATGAGTGTCAAGACCTCATGGTAGGCTTCAAAGAGATTTGTTAATCTTATCAACCCTATCTATCCCCATGAGTGTCAAAACCTCATTGTAGGTTTAAAGAAATTTTATAGATTTCATCCACCTCCATGAGTGTCAACACTTTAAGGTGGGTTTTAAAGGGGTCTTCATAGATTTCATCTCTCTTATTAACCCATATAAATGTTATAACCCCATGGTAGGCTTCAAAAAAGCTTATAAATCTCATCACTCTTATTCACCTCCATAAATGTCAATACCTCATAGTAGGCTTCAAAGAGGCTCATAAATCAAATTACCACTATCCAACCCCATGAATGACATGACCTCATAGTAGGTTTCAAGGAGGTTCATAAACTCATCATTCTTTTTTGTCTTTATTTACTTGTTATTATTATTATTATTATTATTATTAGTGAAAATTACCAAAAAAACCCATAAGTTTGCAATATGGCCAAAAATACCCTGTTAATTTCTCAATACCTAAAAACCCCTTCCTTTTAAAGTCAATCTTTTCCAACCCCCCAAAGTTTTCAACGAACGTTAACGGAGTTATGTTTGAATTTTATGGACGAAATTACCTTTTCTTGCATGGGAAGTCGTTACACTGGAACTTTTGCAAGGTGGGGCAGTTTCCTTTAGGGTGATCCCAAGACACGTCCATATACGCCTTTCTTCTCGAACGCGTCTAATCGGCTTTTCCATTTTCGAAGTTATCTCTACGTGGACATCATCCGCAACTTCAGTTCTCAAAACTCTAAATCACTCGTGGCAAGCGTTTGGAACTTTTATCAGTTTGCAGTTCAAGGTATTGAAGAAGTTGTGTTATAAGTAAGGGTTTTATTTGAACCACTCTGTTACACAGAGATATTTGTCGGTTTTGTTTTGTGGTTCTGTTTTTATCGGAAGACACTGAAGTATGCGGGGGAATTTTTCGGCTGGGGTTTTTTTTTGTCTGCAGGCAGATTTGTCGGCCAGGGTTTTCGTTTGTCGTACATTTTCGGCTGTATCCACGAACATCGAAAAAGTTTTCAGTTCTTTTTATTTGTGTAATGTTTACAACGTACATTTCTCCTTTCATTTCATATGGTTGCATTTTGTAAAATGAGGTTTCCGTGTAAGAAATGGGTTCTTGTTTAAAACCTTAGGTCTCTGTTTAACTATTCATATCTCTGTTTAATAATTCAGCATTCCCCTTAACATCTTATATCTCTGTTTAACGGTTGATGTTTCCGCTTAACAAATGTTATCATTGTTGCAGTCTTGTGATTATGGCGGTAAACCTAGTCAATGGCGGATGCTACTTGACACCGGTGGTGGGGACATTGGCCGAATTGAAAGTCCACATGACATCTCGACATTGGGAGATCATCCAAAGGACACCGTTCGCGGCATTCACTGAGGTAGAAGCTGTATTCCAGGAGAGGGCCATTCTGGATTCGCTTCTGCAGAGGTACGATGGCCGCACCAATAAATTCACTATCGGGGCGAGCCTGCTGATCAGTGCATTTCATATATATGTATTGCATGCTTTACCCTCATCATTATTGAATATTTTGGCTTTAATTCTCCAAGTATGGTGCTATTTGAGGTATTCGTTGTTTGTCATGCAAATATCAAAGTCCTGAAGCAAGAAGAAGTGTTTTGGAATAATTTTAGAAGCTAAAGGACTTAGAAGAAACCTCATCAAGCTCAGTACGGCTTAAACACGCCCGTGCTGTTCCCCGTGCAAATTACAGGAATGTGAGTTTTCTGGAGATTTATTTGGCCGTAATCTGCACGGCTTGAAGCACGACTTCAACACGCCCGTGCTCACATCGAGAAGACATTAAAACCCTAGAAACTCAGTTTCTAAAGGGACTTTTGGTGGGCGAACTTTGGGAGAAAGAAAGGGAGAGCTTTGGGGGTTCATCCTCCACTTCATCAAGGGAATGGAAAGCTTATGGTAGGCCGATCGGGAGGAGATCTTACAACATTGTAGATCCTTCGACAACCACAAGGATGCAAGAAATTAGGGAGTTTTCAACTTCTTGTCTTTCAATTTCTTTGGCATTGTATTTGTTGGTTGTTGTCATGAGGGACTAAACTCTTAAGGGAGCCCCGGGGTTGTTTGTATGACGTTGTAGCTTGAACTCATTTCTTTACTTGCAGTATTTATGAATGTCTTGTTCCTTTCAATAAATCAAGGTTATTGGCTATCTTGTATGTTGTTTAGTGCTTGATGCTTGGTAGTTAGGTTCTCTTATCTAGGCTTGTGAATCGTTATTGATTGTTGCAAGCAGTGGGAGTTCAACTTAGGGCTCGGCAGCGCTAGAAACCACATGCTTATAGCATAACTAGGTTTAGAAATGAAGACATCTCTGATAAATACTGAGAAAGACCGAGTTAGTGAACGTCGGAAATCCAACCCCGGGGCCCCATCTCCTCCATCGAGTCAATCCTCAAACCTTCCCTTTGGGAACTTCCCTTTCCCTAACCTCCTTGAAGTTAATCCAAAGTCAATTCCATCATCTTCTGTCTGGTTAGACATTAAGCAGGACGTTAGTATTAGAAGCTATACCAGTCCCTGTGGATTCGACTACCTGACCTAAAGGGTACACTTTACTACTTGTGCGACCCGTGCACTTGCGGATACGCAAGGGGCGTGCCAAGTTTTTGACGCCATTGCCGGGGACTGGCAACTTCTAAGAATTCGGACAGTCTAAGTAATCTAACCGTTTGCTTTTGCTTTTCAGTTTCATTTCTTTGTTTTTGTTGTTACGTGTATTCTTTTATTTGTTCTTTTGTTTTTCTTTGTTTTTACTTAAGTTGTTTATTATTTTTCTTTTGCATTAATTCTGAAAGTTCATATCTCATCTCTGTCTTTTGGTCTTTGTGCAGGAGCAGTGCACCTCAGTCGTTTTTCTTTCTAGAGAGAGAGTACCATCCATAAGATGGAAGATTTTTTGAATGCATGGGGCGTTACGCATGGGCGCAGACGACGCACAAATGGCTTATGGAGGACGTCCCAGAAGCTGCAGCTCGAGTGCAAGCCAGATGCGCCGGGAGGAAGGTAAACACGGGGTATATTAAGGGTTGATCTATCGTGCTGTGCATCTGGTTCTACGAGCTGACTGTAACCGGAAAAAAAGTCCGTTTCGGTAAGACCCCAAGGGTGCTACGATGAAAGTACTTACGGGAAGCATGCGACGATAGAAAATCGTTGGGCAGCTCTTGAAGGAAAAGAGGTAATAAATCATAAACAATGTATAGTATGAGTAGTTAATGTTTAATTATAGTCTTTCCCATTTAACCAATGAGTATATGTGTTTAACTTTAGGTGTCTGCTTTAATATTTTTATTCTCCGTTTAAATATGTGCTATACCGTTTACGTGACCATGTCAAATGTTTAAATACGCCTGTTTTTTATTAAATTGAATGATTTTACTGAGATTGTTTTGTTTACGTATTTTAGTTTCTTGAGCTGGTCCGTGTGAATGGTGAGGAGGAGATATTTGTTCGGGCCAGCCGGCGGAGGGATGCTAGTGCGCCGGAACCACTTGTACGAAGGCAAGAGGAGAGGGTAGCCTCTTCCGTGCGTGCTCGACGACGTCGTTCCCCCACTTCCAGCCCAACACGGAATCCTTGGCGTCGGGTAAGCCCTCCCTTACCCCGCTCGACAGCAACACCCCATGCTCCGACCGCGACAACGCCAGTCCCACCGATCGCCACAGCCCCCCGACTGCGGCAGCCCCCTCCACGGCAGTAGGCGATGAAATCACTTCCGCGTTTTTGCAGGCGTGTCAGGTGATGATGAACGCTTTCCCCCAGCTTGTCGCTCAGGTTGAGGCATTGGAGACACGGTTTCAATCGACTGCACCGTCTGGCCAAATAAAGGAAGGGTCCGGGATGGAGGAGGCGTTGGAATTGGGTGATGACGACTTTATCGGCATAGCCATTCCAAGACTGCCACGTTTGAACAGGCTTGCGAAAAAAGCGAAAGCAATAAAGCCTCTCGTTTCACCACCGGCCGACGATGAAATAATGCCAGCACAATCGGTGGCTGATGCTGTTTTTGTTTCCGTCGCCGATGTTGACGTTTCGCCGAGGTTAAGAAGATCGTCGAGGCCGTTGCCACCGCCGCATTTGTGGATGCCTCCGAAATCATCGTCACGGTGGAGCCGGCGGCTGACGGTGGTGCATCGAGGGTGGTGGCCACAAGCCGTGAAGAAGAAGAACCAGCCGAGGGTGTGTCTCCCCTTGATGATGTTGCATTGGCCGCGGTTGAGAAGACCGTTGCCTTTATTGTGAAGGAAGTCTTGCACACGGCGGAGCGGGTGGCCCACAATGCGGCATCCAATGCAGGCGCGATCCCGCAACAGCAAAAAGCATCTAAGGATGAAGCCAACAAAGCTGTTCACGAGGGACAAGGGAACGCCACTGAAAACAAAACGAAAGCGATGATCCTTGCCAACCAGCAATATGAAGAAGTTCGGAAAGACTTCTTTCCGAAGAAGAAAAAATACGCTGTCAATCGCGCCTCGGCGTATTCGAGCAGGAGTTGATCAAGATCTTCCTCAAATTCCCCATGGACTCGTAAGTGTGTTAGTTTTTATGTTTCTGTTTACATACAGATGTTCCCAATTACATTTTTCCTTTCTCGTGTAAGTGTATAGGTTACCATTTACTATCGTGCTTTACCATTTAACTGTCCTCGTTACTGTCTATACATTACCGTTTAAGGGTATACGGTCTTTCGTTCAAGATTTAGTGTTCTATTTTAATCACACATATTGCCGTTTAACCGCAGGGCCGTCGTATGGAGGAATGACTATGTCAGGACCACATGGGCCAACCTGTTCGTACTACTCGACGGGAAAGAGATGGTGACAGACGATGTGATGGACGCCTTCGTGTGCATAATACAAAAGTCACTGACCAGAGTACCATATCCCTACAAGAAGCGCGCCTCCATCACAAGACCTCTGGCATTGTTTATGTCAAAGCAAGAAGCGCACATGAAACAACTTTAGTTATGATCGGAGGTGCCACCAAAGTCATTCATAACGTCGACATTGCCATCCCTCCCATAATCATGAATGGCCACTTCCATGTGGTGGTGCTCGACAATTACAACCAGGAGTACAGGCATTACACTTCATGCCAAAGTGAAGAGTACGACAATGCCGCGGTTGCAATGGTAAGTTCTTTGTGATCTGAATGTATCGTTCCATAGAGTTTTATAGATGGTTGTTATTCTAACCTCAATTTGTACACCTCGACAGCGGAAACTATTTAACACCTGTCTCGAAATGGAGTACGGAGAGACGGTGACTAAACATTACCCGCTTGTTCACAACGATGCAACACCGCGTCAAAAAAAAGGAAGTGTCAACTGCGCCATGTATGTCATGGAGTTTATAGAGCAATTACTCCAGGGCGAGAAGCTACATGTAACGCGTGGGGAAGTCTCTTGCCTGAGATTGAAGTACATTGCCCTCATACTTAAGGAAGGGCGTGCGGCTGGCATCCAACAAAAAGGGATGCCTCCACCATTGGGGAAGTAGAATTCTTTAACAAATGTAAAGCATTTTTGTCATTATTGTTTAAATTCAATTCATTCTTTGCCATCGACATGGCAGACATGTCAATGTACATTTACTATTGTTCGTTATTCTTTCAAAATCGATTCATTCTTTCAAAATATTGTCTTACAGTTAAATAATATGGATACCCGTGTATACAGTTTCGTTATTAAATTAAGTACATCTGCATAAACGACATTGTCACCATTGAAACATTCGCTTTCGCTTTAATGATTAGGTTTACCGTTTAACATCAGGCGTTCCTGTTTAACACAATCCGTATCCGTTTAACTACTAGACATACCCGTGTAACTTTCATTTTGTTTGCCCAACATACAGTGACCATATCCAAGGTTACTAGTCTCTATTTAACTTTGGCTTTCTCTATTTAAATGTTAACGCTTGATAATAAGCCACATTTTCCCCGTCGAACGAAGTTGCATAACATTAACCAAACTTCAATTGAAACCCCATAACTTCCAACCAGAGTTAACGAATAAATTCATCTTTGAGTACTGATTTTAATTTATATTCAACTCAGTGTTCGCGACTGAGGTGGCAGAATTTCCAAAGAAACTATGCTGTCTTTCGTTCACCGTCTGTATGTCTTTATACTTCGCATTCTTTGCTTGGCTTGCGATCGTAACGTCACTTTCGTTATTAAATTAAGTACATCTGCATAAACGACGCTGTCGCTATTGAAACATTCACTTACGCTTTAATGATTAGGTTTACTGTTTAACATCAGGCGTTCCCGTTTAACACAATCCATCTCTGTTTAACTACTAGATGTACCCGTGTAACTTCCATTTTGTCTGCCCAACGTACAGTGACCATATCCAAGGTTACTAGTCTCTATTTAACTTTGGCTTTCTCGGTTTAAATGTCAACGCTTAACAATAAGCCACATTTAACGTCAGGTTCTCCCGTCAAAGCCTCCTCTTTCCATTTAATTATATGTGACAGAGTCTGATACTAGAGTCTTCATTTAACTTTCTTTGACTATATTGAATGTACATATTCTCTATGTGGTAGACATTGTATCCATTTATCTCTGTCTAAACGACGATGTCTGTGTTGAAATTTTGAGTTACACTATATAAAGAGCGTTCTCCGCTTAAGTTTCATAATCTCCGTTTAACGTTAGCTGTCTCTAGTTAAAATATTCTTTCTCTACTTAAAATTACTGAGTTGCAGCCGAAATACGTAAATTTTCAAACGAAGATAAGAAGGTTGCATTGAACAGATATCAATAATAAAAATAACACAAAACAAGGTTTCTTATTTTTCAAAATGAACACGAAGGGGAGTACAACTATTACTCATCCATTTTTGCACCCTTCATAGCTTGGAGCAGCTTCTCGACGTGGGCCGTTCGTTTTTTTATTCCGTCTAGCTTTGCAGCAGCAAATACTTCCTTTGCTGCTAGCTCATGGAGGAAGTCCTCGAAGAACCACTCCAACTCGTCATTGCTGGAGTGTTGTGGAGAGAAGGACGGCACAGCGGGTGACACAGCGGGGGACACCTCAGCAGGCACAACGGGAGACACAGCTGGAGCGGAGGGGGACACAGCAGGGGACGGAGCAGCTCTGTCCTTCCCACTGGTTGGGGGACATAGCTGCTTAAACGCGAACTCAGCAGCAAGGTTTTGGGCCTGCTTGGAACTTGTAGCAGGCTCAGCAATAGATAAGACGGTACCTCGGACCGACACCGTCGTCAGAAAGACGGAGCTGTGGTCGGGGCCTTCCTTAACGGTGGAGTACTAGGGCGAGGGCAATCGCTTCTTTTGGCATAGCTCATTGAGGAGAGTCTTATACTTTGTCTTCGTTCTGGATATGTCTGGATGTTTAACTCCGTCTCAGCGTCTTGTTTAAATAGAAATCTGAATGTTTGAATATAAATTCAATTGCCATCGGTTTGCGATGTGGGCGGCAATAGTTATCAAATTCCGTAATGAAATTAATGAATTCAATTGCCATCGGTCATCGATGAGGGGCGGTTATAGTTATCGATGAGGTGACATCTGACGTTTCGAATTCAAAAGTGAAATTAATGTGAGTAAGTAGTAATACAGTTCTACGAAGGGAGGACTACACCTAAGTTTTCTTCGCGCCATTAATTTAAATTCAACTTATTCTTTCCCAATGACATGGCCACACCATGACCACGTACATGTGTTAGTCCAATGGCTGTACTCTTGTGTAACTGACATAAATTGTTAAAAAGTTAACTGTATTGTTTAAATATCAGGAAATCTCTTTAATATCACGCTTCTCTGCGTAACCAACAGCGTCTCCATTTAACATCAGTTGTGACACCCGTAGATAATACACGTTTTCGTTCAACATTCGGTGACTCTATTTAAGTTACAGAGAACGGCAATTAATTTGCTAAGTCATCTGTTTAAATATAAAAACTGTGCAATTTTTAATAAGGAGAACCACTTCTCAAGCGTTAACTTCAAATACAATGAGAACTCCGTTTGTAAACAGTCCTCTCATGTAATTAGATATGGCTTCCGATAATTAAATAATGATTAACATACCGAACTAAATAATGAGGCACGCCAAGTTTCATAGATGGTTGTTATTCTAACTAGATAATGTACACCTCGACAGCGGGAACTATTCAACACCTGTCTCGAGATGGATGATGATTGCATTTCATATATATATATATATATATATTGCATGCTTTACCCTCATCATCATTGAATATTTTGGCTTTAATTCTCCAAGTACGGTGCTATTTGAGGTATTCTTAGTTTGTCATGCAGATATCAAAGTCCTGAAGCAAGAAGAGGTATTTTGGAATAATTTTACAAGCTAAAGGACTTAGAAGAAATCTCATCAAGCTCAACACGGCTTGAGCACGCCCGTGCTGTACCCCGTGTAGATTACAGGAGAATTCAGCCAAAGTCAGCACAGCCTGAGTTCGGTGAGCACGGTCGTGCAAACCTCAGCACGGCCTAAGCATGCCCGTGTTGTTCCCCGTGCAGATTACAGGAATGTGAGTTTTCTGGAGTTTTATTTGGCCGTAATCTGCACGGCTTCAACACGCCCGTGCTCACATCGAGAAGACATTAAAACCCTAGAAACTTAGCTTTTGGGGGGGGGACTTTTGGTGGGCGAACTAAGGGAGAAAGAATGAGAGAACTTTGGGGGTTCATCCTCCTCTTCATCAAGGGAATGGCAAGCTTATGGTAGGCCGATCGGGAGAAGATCTTACAACATTGTAGATCCTCAGACAACCACAAGAATGCAAGAAATTAGGGAGTTTTCAACTTCTTTTCTTTCAATTTCTTTGGCATTGTACTTGTTGTTTGTTATCATGAGGGGCTAAACTCTTAAGGGAGCCCCGGGGTTGTTTGTATGACGTTGTAGCTTGAACTCTTTATCTTTACTTGCGGCATTTATGAGTATCTTGTTCCTTTCATTAAATCTGAGCTATTGGTTATTTTGTGCGTTGTTTAGTGCTTGATTGCTTGGAAGTTAGGTTATATTATCTAGGCTTGTAAATCGCAATCGATAGTTACAAGCAGTAAGATTGGAATTTACAGCATCGGCAGCGCTAGAAGCAACATCCTTATAGCATAGCTAGGTTTAGAACTGAAGATACCTCGGATAAGCGCCGAGAAAGCCGAGTTAGTGAACGTCGGAAATCCAACCCCGGGGCCCCATCTCCTCCATCGAGTCAATCCTCAACCCTTCCCTTGGTGAACTTCCCTTTCCTTAATCTCCTTGAAGTTAACCCAGAGTCAATTCCATCTTTTTCTGTTGGTTAGATATTAAGCAGAACGTTAGTATTAGAAGCTACACCAGTCCCTGTGGACCCGACCTAAAGGGTATACTTTACTACTTGTGCGACCCGCCCACTTGCGGATACGCAAGGGGCGTACCAAGTTTTTGGCGCCGTTGCCGGGGACTGGCAACGTCTGAGAATTCGGACAGTCTTAGTACTCTAACCGTTTTATTTTGCTTTTAGTTTCATTTCTTTGTTTTTGTTGTTACTCGTATTCTTTTAGTTGTTCTTTCGTTCTTATTTGTGTTACTTAAACTATTTATTATCTTTCTTTTGCTTTAAGCCTGAAGGTTCATATCTCAATTCTTTCTTTTGGTTATTGTGCAGGTGCAGTGTATCTCAGTCGTTTTCCTTTCTAGAGAGGGAGTACCATCCATAAGATGGAAGATCTTTTGAATGCATTGAGGGGACAGGACAATCTCTATTTCAAAACAGAAGTAGGAGATCGTGATGCTGGCAGACAGCTAGTAGAACTACTTTCTCGTCCATCAAACAGAGATTATCAAAATGTCTCTCTGGAAGAAGCAGTAAGGGCTTTCAGTAAGACTCTCAGGAATGGTCGAGAAGTCAAATTGTTGCTGAGGAAGCATTGCCTAATAACCGGACGGAGCTGAACTATAAAGAGGAGGTCATGTCAGTAAACTGGTGCAGTGAATCAATGGAAAGATATAATGGGCTGCAATTGTTGGAAAAAGAATTTACAGAGAAAAAGCCTACCCAGGATAGTTTGGACAGCCTGAATTGGGAGGATCAATTATTGTACATGGTGGGTTCCGAATATGGTAAGGAACCAAGCCTCCCAACCGCGGGAATCGAAGGTGCAAAGATAGAACTAAAGAAATTACCTGATCATTTAGAATATGCTTTCTTAGGAGGAGATGAACAGTACCCGGTGATAATTTCTGCAACCCTTGATGATGAACAAAAGGGAGAACTATTACAAGTACTTACCACACACAAGAAGGCTATAGCTTGGTCAATTTCAGACATCAAGGGCATCAGTCCAGCTTTCTGCACACATAAAATCCTTATGGAAGATGAAATTAAGCCGAGGGTGCAACCACAACGGCGATTGAATCCTAATATGCAGGAGGTGGTTAAGACAGAGGTCAAGAAACTTTTAGATGCTGGGGTTATTTACCGTATTTCGGATAGCCCGTGGGTGAGTCCGGTACAAGTAGTACCGAAAAAGGGAGGTATGACGATGGTCCCGAATGACAAGAAAGAAGTGATATCTCGCTCGCACATCCATTGGATGGCGGGTATGCATCGATTACCGAAAGTTAAATGATGCTACTAGAAAAGATCACTTTCCTCTCCCATTTATCGATCAAATGCTGGAGAGACTTGCAGGACACATGTATTACTGTTTCCTTGACGGGATGTCAGGGTACTTACAGATCCCAATTGCACTTGAAGATCAAGAGAAGACTACTTTCACCTGCCCCTATGGCACTTTCGCATATCGTCGTATGCCTTTTGGTTTATGCAACGCTCCTGCCACATTCCAACGCTGTATGATATCCATTTTTGACGAGTTCATCGAGGATTTTATGGAGGTATTCATGGATGATTTTTCTGTTTACGGCAATTCATTCGATAACTGTCTGTCTAATTTAAAGAAAGTATTAGCTCGATGTGAAGAAACAAACCTGGTACTCAGTTGGGAAAAATGTCATTTCATGGTCCAGGAAGGAATAGTGTTGGGTCACAAGATTTCACAATCCGGAATCGAAGTAGACAAGGCGAAGATCTCTACAATTGAAGGATTAGCGATTCCGACCACTGCGAAGGATATTAGAAGTTTCTTGAGACATGTAGGGTTCTACAGATGTTTTATTCGAGATTTTTCAAAAATTTCAGCACCCATGACCAAACTCTTGGAGAAAGATACCCCTTTCAATTTTGACGTAAATTGCCAAGCTGCTTTTGAATTGCTGAGGCAGAAGTTAGTGGAGGCTCCAATTTTAAAGGCACCGCTCTGGGATCGGCCCTTTGAATTGATGTGTGATGCTAGTGATAGAGCTGTATGAGTGGTCCTCGGGTAGCGGTACAATAAGCAATTTCACCCGATCTCTTATGCAAGCAAAATGTTGACCTCAGCCCAAGAAAATTATACGACAACGGAGAAGGAGCTGCTAGCTATTATTTACACTTTCAATAAGTTCTGTCAGTATCCGGTTCTCTCTAAAGTGATAATATTCACCGATCATGCAGCACTGCGATACCTGATGACTAAAACGGATGCTAAGCCAAGGTTGATACGATGGATTTTACTGTTGCAGGAATTTGATGTGGAGATACGGGATAAGAGAGGCATTGAGAATGTAGTGGCAGATCATTTATCCCGCTTGGAGCATTCCAATAATACTTGGGAAAATTCTGAAACCGTAAATGATTCCTTCCCAGAAGAGCACCTATATCTTGCAGAAACGAAAGACCCTTCGGATGCTTCAGTTCCATGGTTCGCAGACATTGCAAACTATCTGGCAGGGGGACTGATCCCAGAAACTTTCTCTTATCAACAACGAAAAAAATTCCTGTCAGATGTCAAGCATTATGTTTGGGATGATCAGTATTTATATAAGCTCTGCGCGGATGAAATGGTGAGAAGGTGTGTTTCAAGAGAAGAAGGATGGCATATTTTATCGCAGTGCCATGCGGGGGTGCTTGGAGGGCATTTTGGGCAGAACAGAACAGCTGAGAAGGCGTTATCAGCCGGTTTCTTTTGGCCTTCGCTTTTCCGAGATGCCAAGGCTATGATCGAATCTTGTGACGCTTGTCAGCGGAGTGGTAATTTGTCTAAAGGGGATGAGATGAAACAGACACCAATTCAACAGTGTGAAGTTTTTGGTGTGTGTGGCATTGATTTCATGGGCCCATTTCCTTCCTCAAATGGGTGTCGATATATATTAGTTGCAGTTGACTACGTGTCTAAATGGGTAGAGGCGCAAGCGCTTCCTACTAATGATGCTAGGGTCGTTGTGAAATTTTTAAGAAAGTTGTTTGCTCGTTTTGGTTGTCCAAGATCTATTATCAGCGATCGAGGGTCTCATTTTTGTAATGCTCAGTTCAAGAAAATTTTACTGTGACTCGGCGTTACCCATCGTATCGCTACAGCATTCATCCTCAAACGAGCGGACAAGTGGAAGTCACCAACAGGGAAATTAAACGAATTCTAGAAAAAACAGTTCAGTTCAGTAGGAAGGAGTGGGCGGACAAGTTAGAAGAAGCTTTGTGGGCATACAGGACCGCATATAAAACTCCTACGGGGCACACACCATATCGGTTAGTCTATGGTAAAGCTTGTCATTTGCCTGTCGAACTGGAACATCGAGCCTATTGGGCCATTAAAAAGCTGAATTTCGATCCGAAAAAAGTAGGAGACAAGAGGAAATTCCAGTTAAATGAGTTAGACGAATTCAGACAGCTTCATATGAAAATTCCGTGCACTACAAAGAACGGGTTCGGAATTTGCATGACAAGCGGTTACGGATTGATAAGCAGTTTGATGTTGGAGATCAAGTTTTGTTGTTCAACTCCCGTCTGAAGTTGTTCCCTAGGAAATTGAAATGCTGCTGGTCAGGCCCATACCAGGTTACGTGTGTCTACCCGTATGGGGGCATCGAAATATCTTATCCTGACCATGGCACTTTCAAGGTGAACGGGCACCGGTTAAAGCACTACATCAGTCTCACTGTTTTATCTGATATCGAGGGTGTGCAGAGCATCCTGCTTAGTCCTCCCACTTGAATTCCGGATCAGTCAAGCTCGGGACGGTAAACAAGCGCTACCGGGAGGCAACCCATACTTTCTTTTTGTTGCATTTCTTTTTGTGTTTTCACTCTTGATCGTTCTTTTCACGTTTTCATTTTGTAAGCACGGGGAGAAACACGGGTGTGTTCTCCCCGTGCATTTTGCAGGTTTTCCTTTCGTTTCTTTTTACAGAACATCAGCACGTGTGTGCTTCAAACGAAGCACGGCCGTGTTTCTTTCTTTTTGCAGGGTTTCCAGTTCCCCTTTTAACCATCCAATTCCTCATAACCCTACGTTTGGCTAGCCATTCTCCGCCGTCCTTCGTGGCTATTGCCCCAAATATTTTCAACTCTCTTCCATCATGCCCAAGAAACGTGTAGCATCAAAACAGCCATCTCGCCATCCTCGACCCACCCCCATCCCTAGTTTTCCTCCATTTTCCTCAGCTTTACAAAGACAACGATTTCAGAGGCTTCTTCAACAACCATTTGGGGATTTTCACACACTTGAATGGCAAGCCCTTCGGGAAGCAAATTTGGCAGACGAGATTGATCGGCTGCTCCATGTGGGATCATGGTACAAGTTTTTTTTCCATTACTGAACCTGCGTATCATGAATTAACAGCTGAATTTCTAGCTACCTTTGAGCTGAAACGGGGGCAAATTAGTTGGGAGGATCCCACTGCCTTGAGATTTCAATTGATAGGGAGGGCATTTACTATGAGTTTTACGGAATTTGCTATCCGGATGGGGTTATACGACGAGCCATTCACTTTATCTCCGGAGTATAAATCTTTGACGTTTTATCTTCCCCCTGGTGAAACTCAATTGGAATGTTGGCGGCGGGTGAGCTCTGACTATCTTTTGTTTCAATCGGCCCGATCTCGAGCCTCAACGCTCAAATCTTCTGCCTTGCGAGTCATTCACTTCCTCCTGAGTGGGACCATCACTGGCCGGGGCGAAAGCACGGGTGTCATCACCAACGCTGAATTCACCTATTTGGTAGTATGTGGGATGGCATTCCATTTCATATGGGGTATGTGCTCGCTACGGCCTTTCAGCAACAGTCTAAGGATCGCCGCACGAAAGCCATTTTTGTCGGACCCTACATCACTCACTTGGCACATCGCATGCATTTGTTGCTAGCTAATTGCTCGTTCACCGTTAGTGGTCGGGTCCATCCTATAAATGCGCGCATTTTGCGGAGTATGGGTTTGTTTCCACCCACGTCTGCATCAGCTCAGCCGACAGCACCTCCAGACACATCTCGCCCGTCCAATTCGGATTCTGATTCCTCTGATGTTTCATCTTACCATGAATTTTGCCAGTGGATGTTGCGGAGTTTTCAGAAAATCATTAACCATTGTCCTCCTCGCCGTGCTGCTAGACCTTCCACATCCAGGAGTGTAGGAGTCGACACCACCGACCTTCCATCGGAGTCTGTGGAAGTTCGATCTTTGTTCGCTTCTCTTGTGCTTTGTTTCTTGTGTAGAAGTTGTGTGTCTAAGTTTTTTGTCGAGTTTTATTTTTTGTTGGGATCTTAGTTAAGGTCTTTTTGAGAGGTTAAAAGATGGGGGAAAAGTGTTTTAAAAGGCTTTAGCAAGGAAGGGACCTTGCGGGCACTTAGTGTGCCCGCAAGGAGCCAAAGAAGAGGCCTTGCGGCCTCCCATGCGGCCGCATGGGAGCCCGCAAGGAGCCAAAGAAGAGGCCTTGCGGCCTCCCATGCGGCCGCATGGGAGCCCGCAAGGACCTCGGCCAGGAAGGCTTGCGGGCTCCCTTGCGCCCGCAAGGGAGGCCGCATGGCCTTCTGGAAAGGGCCTTGCGGCCTCCCTTGCGCCCGCAAGGGAGCCCGCAAGCCCTCCCGCGTTTTTGGTCTTTGGTTACGCGTTTTCAAACTCTTAGGGCCTATATAAGACCCCATTTCCCTCTCTTTTTCCCCCCATCTTGAATCCCCATTTCCCCCTCCATTAGATCTCCATTCTTGAGCTCCAAGAAAGGAGAAAGGTGTTGATCTTCCCCTCTTCTCCATTGGTGGTGAATCTCCTCTAGTTCTAGCAAGAATTGAGGTAGGTTTTCTTCTCTTCTTCAATTCCTTGTTCTTTTATTCATTTCTTTTTAGATCCATGGAGAATTAGTGTGGATTTAGCATGGATCTACTATTCAATTGGAATTTAGCCATGGATCTAATGTTTGAATGGTATAGGAGCCTTGATTTCATGTTTGGTGTTGAATGGAGGAGATCCTTGATCTCTAAACCTTTGATTCTTGTAGATCCGAACCCAATTAGGATGTTCTTGATTTCATTCTGATTTTGAGGGTTTAAGGATTCTATTATTGTTAATTCTTGAATCTAGAGCACTTAGTAAACCCTAGAAGCCTTGAGATCTAATTTTGGAGCATTCTTTCCTCTCTTATTGATTGGATAAGGTTGTGATTGATTCTTGTTTTTCTTGGATGGTTAATGGCTTCAAGAAGGTGGATCTAAAGGCAAGGGTAAAGATCAAGTGGGCGAGTGATCCAAGTGTTCGATCTCGCCAAGTTTGTGAGTGGGAATTGTTTAATTAAAGAGCTATGATCATGCTTGTTTAATGATGCATGCCTTGAAATGAGAAATTCTTGATCTCAATGGATTCTTGAAATGTTTCTTGAAAACTGAAATTATGATACTATATGATCTTTTAATTTCTTGTTTTCATCTCAAAAGACTCATGAGATGATTTCCTTGAGATCTAGAAATCTTGATGTTTATGATCTTGTTAAATTCTTGATTATTTATATTTGATGTGGATTGGATAATCCTATGGGTTGAACTACATGTTTTCAAGATTTGTGAATTTGAGAATTCGATGTTCTTGTTATTTTGACCGAATAAGGGTCTATGTAAACCAAATTGAGATTCTCCACGATGTTATCGTATTTGAAATGAGTTTTCAAAGAATACTCTTGTGTTGATTTTCTTGATGAAAATGACATTGTTGTCGATGCTTTCGCAAAAGGATTTACTCTTCGATTAAGAGTTGTATTTTATGCGAATTTGTGATCTCTTGTTGAGATATGTGATTTTAAAATGATACGTTGATGATTAGCCTATGGGCAAACTATTTGTGATCTCTTGATGAGATATATGATTTTATAACGATACGTTTCTGATGAGCCTACGGGCAAGCTATTTGTGATCTCTTGATGAGATATATGATTTTATAACGATACGTTTCTGATGAGCCTACGGGCAAGCTATTTGTGATCTCTTGATGAGATATATGATGTGTTCATGATGAGCCTACGGGCGGGATAGGATATCCCAAATGTTTCGATGGTGACATTGGGGAGGATCCCCGTCTTCTGCAGAAGCGAGTCTCCACGGACCGACCTATGGGGTGGCGTGGAGTTCTCGGCCGATGAGCCCTTTACGAGGAGGCGCGGAGTGAACCCGAAGGTCTTGTGTTGGGTACCCGGAGTCACCACACGGGATACTCAACGGCCAACGCCAAGATACGCGCATCTTGGTGGCTCTTGACCTAACCACGGCCATGGTTAGTGATGGAGGGTTTTTCATAGGCTATTGTTGATGCTATCGATAAAGGATTTCTGCATGCGTTGCACTATAAATTCTTATTTCGATGGGTTTGATCTTTTGATCTTTTGACGAGTATTCTTAACTTGAATTTTCAGTATTGAATCTCTTTACAAAAGATTTTCAAAGACTTATTGATGCCTTTCTTTGAGAAAGTTAGAAAGCTTGTTATATTGAAATGTGTATTTAAAGCATTTTGTAAGTTGTGATTGTTAAAGATTTACATACGTTTTCGGCATACCATTCTTTACACTTGTATGAGTTATAGCCCCATGTTCAACCCCTCACTGAGTAACTTAGTTACTCACCCATTCTTCTTCTCCCCTTTTCAGGTGTTAGCACGGCAGCGGGGCGTAAGAAGTGATAGTGCTTGGCATCCATTCTCGCATTTACCTTTGACTAGTGTATGATTCATAAACATTGCCGTTATGCATAAGATGGATCCACTAGGACCTATGTTTTCGTATTTCCATTTGATCTTGTAAAATCTTGATTGGTTCAGTCAGGACCTTAGGTTGTATGAGTCTACATTCAGTGTTTGTGAAATACTATGATTGTGTCCATGATCATTGGTGATGTGATTTCCAGGGATATATGTACATTTATGTGCGAGTCTGTTGATCTTGTTTAGGGTTGTGATTGAATACCTTAGATTTAGAGTATTATTGTGGTAATGTTAATATCGTACAGGTAACAGGTTAGCCTTACGGCGACCTGGGGTTGAGGCAGGTGTTGACCTCCCCTGGGTTGTCGTGGCGGTAGTGCCATGGACCGGGACCCGAGGGTCGGGGCGTGACAGAGTCTGACTCCGATTCTGAGAGCGCCGGGTTTTGATATCTATTTTGTTGTTTGGTTCTGTATCTGTGTACTTTGCTTTTCTGTTATTGTCTTTTGTTTTTCTTGAGTCAGTTAGCAAGGGGAGTCCCCTACTAAACTGATCTCTTGTTAGTGTGATTTTGTTATTTTGCTTTTATGCTGTCTCTAATGATTGCATGTTTACCTCAGGATTTATGCATTTCTATCTTGCTGGTTGTCTCAAACGAATCCTCCCTATCTGGCGATCAACATCCACCCTTGTGTGCCATGGAATTCTTCTTCGGCACCTCTCCCTTAACTTGGTGCAAATTCTCCAACTCTCACTTTTACTTGAAATCGTTTTCTTTGCTTTGCATGATGAATCTTTAAACATTGAGGACAATGTTTCATTCAAGTGTGGGTCAGGGTTGTGTACTTGTGTTTTAATATGATTAGATGTTGTGCATGACTTAGGACGATCTATGAAATTTTTGGCTGAGAATTGCTAAGCTAGGAGTTTTTGAGCATATTAGTGCACTTTTGTTGAACTTAAAGTTTTATTTTGCTCTTACTTTGGAAACCTTAATTGAACACTTAGCCTTTGTTAATTTCTGACTCTGTTAGAAGAAGGGCTAGTTGTAAGGCTCTTGAAAAAGTTAGTTTCTGACTCCAAACTCTAGTAAAAAAAGCAGCATGAAAAGAAATCTTAAAAAAAAAAAAATGAGAAACAAAAGAAAATAATTTTGTGACAAGTCGGATTCCTTTTAAGGGATGCCCTGTCAAACTTTTAGGAGAAAGATGGTAGAAAGAGCTATCACTTTAGAAAAAGCGAAAGCCGCACTTGAGTAGTCGAATCTTAGGCATCACAAATGTCATTTTTGATGACCTACCAAGTGAAATGGCTGCCTCTAGGGTGTATGAAGCTACTACCAAGTTTAGGAGTCAGCAGGGAAAATATTGAGAAGAAAGAGCTTGCACTAGACCCCCTCAAGAACAGTTTTGGCATGCTCCAAGAGGTGACACACACACACGGTAGTTCGGAGTAAGAGTAAAATCTTTCACAAGCTTTCAATTGACTAAGTCACTAGTTCTTAGAAACTCCTTAAGCTTCAGTAACTCTCTTAATTTGTTGAGATCAGAGGTCATGCACTCATCACTGTATTAGGAGATTAAGGTTGCTTGACGACAAGCAACAATTCAAGTTTGGGGGTATTTGATGATTGCATTTCATATATATATATTGCATGCTTTACCCTCATCATTATTGAATATTTTGGCTTTAATTCTCCAAGTATGGTGCTATTTGAGGTATTCTTAGTTTGTCATGAACTTCCCTTTCATTAATCTCTTTGAAGTTAACCCAGAGTCAATTCCATCTTTTTTTGTTGGTTAGATATTAAGCAGAACGTTAGTATTAGAAGCTACACCAGTCCCTGTGGATTCGACTACCCGACCTAAAAGGTACACTTTACTACTTGTGCGACCCATGCACTTGCGGATACGCAAGGGGCGTACCAAGTTTTTGGCGCCGTTGCCCGGGACTGGCAACTTCTGAGAATTCGGACAGTCTTGGTACTCTAACCGTTTTATTTTGCTTTTAGTTTCATTTCTTTGTTTTTGTTGTTACTCGTATTCTTTTAGTTGTTCTTTCATTCTTATTTGTGTTACTTAAACTGTTTATTATCTTTCTTTTACTTTAAGCCTGAAGGTTCATATCTCAATTCTTTCTTTTGGTTATTGTGCGGGTGCAGTGTACCTCAGTCGTTTTCCTTTCTAGAGAGGGAGTACCATCCATAAGATGGAAGATCTTTTGAATGCATTTAGGCGACATGACAATCTCCATTTCAAAACAGAAGTAGGAGATCATGATGCTGGCAGACAGCTAGTAGAACTACTTTCTCGTCCATCAAACAGAGATTATCAAAATGTCTCTCTGGAAGAAGCAGTAAGGGCTTTCAGCAAGAAATCTCAGAAATGGTTGAGAAGTCAAATTGTTGCTGAGGAAGCATTGTCTAATAACCGGACGGAGCTGAACTATAAAGAGGATTCGACTAACCAGTCCATGTGGATTCGACTACCCGACCTAAAGCGTACACTTTACTACTTGTGCGACCCGTGCACTTGCGGATACGCAAGGGACGTACCAATGGAGTACGGAGAGGCGATGACCAAACATTACCTGCTCGTTCACGATGATGCCACACCGCGACAAAAAAAGGAAGTGTCGCTATTTAAACCAATTCATTCTTTTAAAATATTGTCTTACAGTTTTGTTTTACGGTTTCGTTATAAAATTAAGTATATTTGCTTAAACGACGCTGTCGCTATTGAAACATTCATTTACGTTTGAATTATAAGGTTTAACATGTAACATCCAGGGTTCACGTTTAATGCCAGCCTTCTCTGTTTAACTACTGGATGTGCCCGTTTAACTATCATTTTGTCTGCCCAACATACGGTGACCATGTAATTAGACTAGTCTCTATTTAACTTTTATTGTCTCTATTTAAATATCAACGCTTGAACATAAGCCAGAATTTCTCCCTCGAACGAAGTTAAATGACATTGACCAAGATTCAATGGAAACGACATAACTTCTAACCAGGGTTAAAGGAAAAAATACGCGTGGATGCTTGCTAGTTTTTATTTTGTATTCAACTCGGTGTTCTCGTCTGAGGTGGCAGAATTTTCAATGTAAATATACTGTCTTTCGTTCCCCGCCTGTATGTCGTTTAACTTCGCATTCTTAGCTTGAATTGCAATTGTAACAAGGGTTTCGTTATAAAGTTAAGTACATCTGCTTAAACGATGCTGTCGTTATTGAAACATTCATTTACGTTTGAATTATAAGGTTTCCTGTTTAACATCCAGCGTTCCCGTTGAAAGCCAGCCTTCTCTGTTTAACTACTAGATGTGCCCGTTTAACTATCATTTTGTCTGCCCTACATACGGTGACCATATCCAATGTGGTTGGTCTCTATTTAACTTTCGCTGTCTTTGTTTAAATATCAACGCTTGAACATAAGGAAGATTTTCTCCCTCGAACGAAGTTGAATGACATTGACCAAGCTTCAACAGATACCACATAACTTCTAACCAGAGTTAAAGGAAAAAATATGTGTGGATGTTTGCTAGTTTTTATTTTGTCTCTGAGGTGACAGACTTTCCACATAATTGTAACGAGAGTTTTGTTATAAAATTAAGTACATTCGTTTACTTTTCAAAGTCTCCATTTAACATTAGATGTGTCTGGTTAAAATATTGTGGCTCTACTTAAAATTATGAAATAAGGTTGCATTTAACAGACATCATTACGAAAATTACACAAAACAAGAGTTCTTATTTTTCAAAATGAAAACAAGGGGGGGTAAATCTATTAGTCGTCCTTTTTTGCCGCCTTCATAGCTTAGAGCAGCTTCTCGACGTGGGCCCTTCGTTTTTTGATTCCTTCCAGTTTGCAGCAGCAAACACTTCTTTCGCAGCTAGCTCATGGAGGAAGTCTTCGAAGAACCACTCCAATTCGTCGTTGCTGGAGTAGTGTCGAGGGGAGGAAGGCCCTGCTGGAGTATGGGCCGCAGCAGCGGCGGCAGCGGGTGGCGCAGCGGGAGCAGCGGGGGACAAATCGGGGGATGGAGCATCTCTTTCCTCCCCACTCGATGGGGGACACAACTGTTTTAAAGCGATCTCAGCAGCAAGGTTTTGGGCCTGCTTGGAAGTTATGGCAGGCTCAGCATCAGAGAAGGAGTTACCACCGACCGATATCGTCGTCAGAAAGACGGTGCTGTGGTCGGGGCCTTCCCTGACGGTGGAGTACTCGGGCGAGGGCAGATGCTTCTTCTGGCATAGCTCATTGAGGAGAAACTTATACATTGTCTTCGTTCTGGATATATCTGGATGTTTAACCCCATCTCAGCGTCTTGTTTAAATAGAAATCTCTGTCGTTTGAATTCAATTGAGGGCGGTAACAGTTATCAAATTCCATAATGAAATTAATGAATTCAATTGCCATCAGTTATCGATGAGGGCGGTAACAGTTATTGATGAGGTGACATCTAACGTTTCGAATTCAAATATCAGATTTACTTGAGTAAGTAGTAATACGGTTCCATGAAGGGAGTACTCCACTTAAGTTTTCTTCCCGACATTAATTTAAATTCAATTTATTCTTTCCCAATGACATGGCCACAGCATGATTACGTACATGTGTTAGTCCAACGGCTCTACTCTTGTGTAACTGATTTAAATTGGTTAAATGTTAACTGTATTGCTTAAATATCAGGTACTCTGTTTAACATCACGCTTCTCTGCGTACCAAACTGCTTATCCATTTAACCTCAGTTGTCACACCCGTAGATAATACCCGTTTACGTTTAACATTCGGTGACCCCATCCAAGTTACAAAGAACGATAATTAAATTGCTAAGTCGCATGTTTAAATATAAAAAGCAAACACGCAAAATTTATTTGTTCCCTTCAAGAATTATTCGCCTACGGCGCCTACTCGAACACAATTTCATTACAGGATTCCGAATGAAATGAGAACTCCAAAAGAAAAGTAATGAAATATGGCTTCTGATAACTTCAAAAGAAATGAGAACTCCGTTTGTAAACAGTTCTCACATGTAATAAAATATGGCTTCTGATAATTAAGTAGTAATTAACATACCGAACTAGATAATGAAGCTCTCCTTGTTTAAAAACAGGGATCACTTGCAATACCTATGAAGCACTGTCCGGATAAACAAACGAATATGTTTCCATTTTCACATTCCGTGAATAAGGTGAAATATGAATGAATCCTAAAATGAAGTTGTCTATGATCAAATAGTCGTTTAAGTTTCAGCTATCATATGTAAAATAAAGTACTATCTTTTAAAATATTTGCATCACCGTTTAGAAAATATGATTCCCGTTTGATTTACGGCATCTCCATTTAAATATGTGTGTTACTATTTAAGCACAATAGTTACCGTTTAACATCGGGAACCTCCATTTAAATATATATGTCCCTGTTTAAATATATACGTTTACACTAAAACAAATGCCTTTTCCTTCATAAATTATTCCTTGACAATGCTGTTAGTCGGCGACGGTTTCATTCCAGGATCTTCGATTGTGCCTGGACGTGTGGCAACGGCTGCAATGTAACTCGCGGACCTCACATGCTTGGGACTCGATCCTTCTTCGTCTAGGATGCCCAGGTTGCCTTCTCATCACAGGCGGCCGCAAACGCAGATTGCAATTTTCGTCCGTAGGCCGCTCATTGTCTGGTATGGGGAATATGGCTTCCTTATACGCCAGCTTGTAAGTGTCGACGGTGAAGTAGCCGCTTATAAAACGATGGACGTTGGTATCCGTCTACATTATTGCAGTGCAAGTGTGTTTGCACGGGATACCAAAAACTTGCCACCTGTGACATGAGCAAACTCGAGTGGAAAGATTTACAAAGTTACTGCACTGGTCAATAACTTCGTAACAGTCATCGACACAGCCACCAACGTGAAGACTTCGGATGTCCTCAACAAGCGCCTCAACCTTTGAATGTATGCCCGGGCATAAGTAGGTCTCCCAGTTGTTCGCTTGCTCACGGCGAGTGCATAACATGCGCATCAACTTGAACCTGCACAACGAAGATCATAAATTTTGAAGAAATTAAAGTTAATATATTGATACTTAAAAAGAAAGCCATATTGTTAAATAGTATTTTAAAAAATTAAACGGTAATCCAGAAAGTTAAACGCCTACAATGATATTGAAACACTTATGGGGTATCTTAAATACAGATAATGTGTGTTAAATAATAAAACAAAAGTTTAAGCGGTATATATGAACAACAATCGTCTACCTTATCGCGTCGACCATTTTCGTCACCGGCAAATAACGAGCTTCTATGATCCAAGCATTGAATGACTCCGCGACATTCGAATATATCTCCCCCCAGCGTTCGCCTTTGAACAGATAATTCGACTAATGTGCATATCCGACTTATGAATCAACCACTGATAAGCTTCGGGTGATGCCGCCTGCAGTTCATTGACGGTGTCATCGAATTCTTTAGCCGTTGATGCCCACGCAATACGAAAGTATATAGTCCAGCACTCCTCCCTCAACGCCTTCCCAAGTCTGACATTGGCTTTCATAAAATTGGCCTCCAAGTGTCGAAAACAGTACGCATGTGGGGATGAAGGGAAGACTCTAGCAATTGCGTTGAGAAGGCCCTTTGACCTGTCCGACACGAATGTAATTATCTCTTCATAATCTCCGTCGTCGTATAAAGCATCACCTAACTTGGAAATGAACCACGTCTAGTTGGCGTCGGTCTCATTGTCAACAATAGCGAAGGCGACGTGGAAGAAGCCATTGTTCCAATCTTTTCCTGTGGCACCCAACAGAGTACCCCGGTACTTTCCCAGGAGGTGGGTACCATCGAGAAACAGCAGCGGCGTGCATGCCCGCTTGAATCCCAAAATGCACGCGCTGAAAGAGAAGAACGCACGCTTAAACCGCTCACCGTCTCTATCCACAAACACAATGCTGCCGGGGTTCGTCTCAACCACTTTGTTGACGTACCAAAGCAACAAGTCATAGCTTGAGACATCGCTGCCGTCGAGGGTCACCCGGGCATGTTCTTTTCCCAACCAAGCCTGCTTGTATGGAATGTGGACACCATGCTCCTGCAACATGTCCTTCTAAATGTCGATGGCCTTGTACAAGGGCCGGTCCTTGAGCTTCTGGATCACTTGTACGCTTACCCATTTTTTGGACGCTTTCGGGTGTGACGCTGAGCCAATTCCACCGCCGCAAGTGTGTGACGGGTCCATTATTTTGATTCCAAATGTATTTCTGTTATATTCCTTTGATGCGTGAACGCGCCATTCACAACCACTGGCAGCGCATTCCACAGTGACCCGGTGTTTTTCATTCTTTACAAATTTGAAGTCAAAGTTCCGTTTGATGGCAAAATTTTGAATTGCGTCTCTGAAATGTTCAACGCCTTGAAAATGTTGTCCGACATCCAATAACAGTATTTCAAGTTATTCTGACGAGGAAGGTACGCATGCAAGACCGTCAGGGTCGCTATGAGATGGAATAGAAGCGCTCCCAGATTCCGAATTCCTGCCAACACTTCAGTTCAAACGAAAACGATCAGGATTTAAGCATAAACTTCATTTTGTTAAACGGTAAATATAAAATTGTAAACGTTAAAAGCGATAGTTAAACACAAACTCCATAATGTAAACTGTATAGTAAATAGTTAAATAGTAACGGGAGAACTTACACGGTGAACTCCCAAATTAAACAGTAACGTGTCTAACTTAAACAGAGAAGAGAATTACTAACCAATACCTAACATATACAACTACGTAACTGTCTGGGACTACCACATTACCGCGAGAAGAACTCGTTTTCAGTAGGATGCGATGACACGCCATCCGTCTCGGCAACAAGATCAACTACACCACCTTTTAAAATGGAGAAAACATGACACATGCGCTGGAAGTCAACCTCGCTCTCTATCGGGCAAACTGTATTATGTCCATCGGGTGTGACAAACTTCACCCTCACACAGAAAATATCGTGACCTCATCTCTAACATATCTCAGCTAACACTGACTCCCAAGTGGTCAGCGCCGTGAACATGAGCACTTGTCCCTCCCCGTTGTATCTAGCAATAGCACAAAAACTCTCCATAATACCGATGAACGGGCAGACCTCATATTCAAAAGATAAGAAGAAGAAGAAGATGTAATTCGCCTTCTAAACTCTCTTCCACAAAAAGCCAGCAAGAAGGGGAAAAAACCCACAATTGTGTACATTAAGGGCGGACATGACATGATGTGATCGGGCGGGTTTTTTTCCCACCATTTCCAAGAGCAAAGATGGAATTTCATACCAATGACACATTGAAAGTGACGGGCAGGGGGTAGACGGGAAGTAAACTATAACGGAGGGGCTGTCCGGGGTGTGCAAAAGTTGGAGGGATTTTTTAGGAAGTTTTGAAATTCGCGAGGGGTGAACAGTAATTTTCCCTTATATTATTATATACAAATATGCCCACCAATAAAATTAAAGTATTTATATAGTACGACTTGATCATTGTAGAGAGCCATCCGAACTTTTTGAGCCCACATAGCACATGAAATTTTAAATCATCTTCTACTAAATTCTTATTTTTTTTGTTCTTTTTCCCTAATTCTTTTTTTTTTAAGCCATCCCTTCATAGCTAGGCATTCTTCGAAGCTTCCATTCCTTGATTTGATAATCACTCCTTTCATCCCCTCTCTCAACATACAAAAATTACCATTCCAACCTCTAGTGCGCATACTCTTTCCAAGCGTCAAAACAAACTGTGAAGCCTCTTACTCATATGCCTTTTCAAGCATTAAAACAAACTATGAAGCCTCTGACTCAAATACTTAAGCATTGAAACAAATTATATATCTAGCAAGTCCAAACCCACCCCTTTGATTTTCTATAATATTAACTTCAGCAATTTTTTTTTGGCATCTATGAGTAACATCTTCTGGTTTCAACAAAAAAGATCCCTTCCACTCTTCCACTCGTTCCATAGCATTATGAGACAATAGCAACTAATTAGTGCAATATATTCCTATCGGGCTTTGTCAATGGTGTCTCCATGTATGGGTTATTTTTAATAAATAAAAAAAAGCCCATTGTGAGGTTACAAGCTATACTAAAATGTGTCTCAATCCCTAAAACACCTACAATAAGATCATGCGTAGTAGTCTCTACCACCAGGATTGGCCTCCTTGTTCTAGACTAGAAATCCATTGTACTTTGCCTAACGCACCATTAACATGGCCACGATCCTCTGAGAGTGACAAGATATGTTCAGAAGCTGAGCGGCAACTCAGATGCAACCTGTTGCCAATGTGAGCTACGTGCAGACTCATGCACATAGCTATAGTTTACTTATCATGCATGTTTGTTTGACTTGTCAAATCTAGTTCAGATGGATAGTTATTATGCTCCTTTATCCTTTGTGACATGGGTTAAAGCTCAGTTGAGCTAGCTTCAACCCAATGGTGGCTATATAAGTCAAGTTGTATTCTTTTTGAAGTCTATTCAAGTATGAACTATCTTTCCTAGTCAACTGAAATCTTGTTTCATTGATATAATATACAAACCGAAACCTTAGCCCACACTACCATACCACCGTCTCATGTCTCTTCACTCCAGCGAGCATACATCTTCTATTTTCCTACAGAGAGAACTCCTTGGAACAAGTGCAGCAATATTGAAATCACGTAACGGAATACCAAGAGATGAATAAGTAAGAAGTGGTAAGCATAGTTTGGGTGGTCGTATGGTCCAGACGCCGACTGAGAACACATTTGCTAGAAAAATAACAAAATTCCAGCTGAAAATCGTCCCAAAATCTTGCTCCGGACTTCTCCATTTCTTTATAGATCGAATGGATCATTCTTGCCAATTTTTTATCTAGATTGGTGATAAGTGTACATTTACACTATAATTTATATATCAATCTATACATTTATCGAGTCTGTATTAGAAAATGATGTTAAATTATGTGTGAATTATCTATGCAAGAACCAGGTGGAGTATATAGACAAATGAGAGCCAAAAGAAGCAATTAGGAATCAAAGTGCTAAAGATGGAGCTCTGCCGACATGGTACCTAGAAGTTAAAACCCTTTACGGGATGCTTGTGACCCATGTTACGTCCGTAAACCTCAGATAGAAGCCCTTGCAATTGTACATAAGAAAAATGAAAGTCTAGCAGAGGGCCTTATGGGCAGGACTTAAGCCCATAAGCCACACCGTAAGGGATGTCCAGGGGAGATTACGAGAGGAACACACGCCCGTAAGGAGTGGTCGTAAGAGCTGGCACCAGAATATTACAGTTCCCACGCTTATGGGTGTAAGAAGGACTGTAACATGAAAATAGAAGACCTTACTAGCAGAGCTTACGGCCGCAAGCTAGGCTGTAAGGCACGCGACCAACAAATACCTAAGCCTTATGGCCGGGACTACATCCGTAAGCCGCCCAAGTATAAAAGATCCAGGAGATTTATGAAAAAAGGAGAGCATGTTGGGAGGCGGATCTTGGGAAGAAAATTAGGGTTTGAAGTTCCGAGGGGAAGTGGTAGCTGTGAATGGAGGGCTTAACAAAGACATCTAAGTGAGGAAAGAATTAGTCGATGTCCCGCAAGTGCACGGGGCCATCAAGTAATACCTCTCGTGCAAACACAAGAGGGTCGTATCCCCAAGGGCCCGAGAAGCTACCCTTACTTCCTTATTTCAATGTTGTTTGACCTACAACTCCAAGTGATAAGGGAAATGTAAGAAAACTAAACTAATGCAGTTAAAATGCACTTAATGAAGTGGTCACAGATGAGGATCCCCTCAGGGGCTACTAAAGTGTGAAGGATGTCGACTTAACATGCAAGTGGCTAGTTGGACCGAGAAAACCCTAGATTAGGTCAACCCGATGGTCACGGCGATTGACCCCTAATCCAATACGAGTATTAGATACGGAATCTATTCCGTCCAAATTTTCCTACGATTGCAATGGGTAAGGTACTTTTCCAAGTTAGAGTTAAATACAAGTGAGTACATAACCCTAGAATTGGAGGGGTACAAATACCTGATGGTCATGGGGTATTTATATGTGTATCCCTTCCGAGCTTGGTGAGTATAACACTAGGGCAATGGTTATGCAACCTAGTATTGCCTAAGTATGGATACATAGAGTTCTCATGCATACCTAAGCATCCAAAAACACTAAACAAGGATCACAAACAAGCCAACAAGCATTAATTAAAACAAAGCATCCAAACATCACAAGTTCACCCCCAAGGTTCACCTACATCCAGTGACCTTGGGGTTTCCCGTCGTCAATCGAAGGGGTGGCTTCCCGTTGTCTTCAACCTTCTAACTTCAAGCTCTAGGAGTAGATCTCGCCTAAGATTGCACTCTCCTCGCCGATTCCTTTGTGAAATGCCCTCCAAGCCCTTCTTCTTGGTCAGATTTCAAGATGGTGGTGTGGAGCTCCAAGATGAAGGCAAAAGTCCCCCAAAGAAAGCATTGGAAACCCTTAAAAAGAATGAGTTCGGGATAGCTCATGGGTGGCTTCACGGTTAATATTCAACCATGAGGATGTTCAGGAAATGGGCCAAAAATTTAGGTAAGTTGCTATAGTACAGCTACAGTACTGCTGCTCTCTAAATCTCTTGTGGCCGACCTCATTGCCATGAGGTTACCTGTGAGGACTCCCAGACTTAGATATTTCTTCAAAATCTTCACGTTCCAGGCTGCTACAATACTGC
Organism: Dioscorea dumetorum; assembly: GCA_902712375.1. NCBI lineage: Eukaryota > Viridiplantae > Streptophyta > Magnoliopsida > Dioscoreales > Dioscoreaceae > Dioscorea > Dioscorea dumetorum. Next base: position 33,579 of record CACTHL010000258.1, read on the forward strand.
TACAGTGCTCAGTGCCCTAAAACGACGCATTCGATGTCGATTTCTTCTCAAATCTCGTCGTTAAGCTCATCTAGGAATCATTTGTACCTGAAACACGAAATAAAATAATTTAGACCAAAAAAAACATCGATTCATCGATAAAATATAAGAATCATGTACATTCATATGCATAAAATACACACATTTAGACGTTTATCAAAAATCATGCAGCATCCTCTCCTTAGTGCTCATCATCTTCCAAGTACAAACAATCTCACATAAGGATTGCTTTGTTAACTTCGAGGGGAATCATACACTGAATCATCATCTCTGGGTTAAAAGGGAGTTTTACTTATTTTTTAGATGCATTATAGTAATTCTTTATAGATCTTAAATTGTACGACTCCATGAGGAGCTAATCCCTTGTTGGGTATTCAGACATGTGAACTATTGGAATATTGAGTTTTTGGAATTCTTATTTGTTTCTTAATGCTAGTAATTTGTGAGTTTCAATCTTGTTCGTATATTGTTCAATTGCATCTGACAATCTTGATTAAGTTTGGGTTATGCTGAAGTGAGTGATAGGCCCTTGAGTGTAAAACCACTTAAGATTGAAGAAGGTAGAGAGAGTGAGCCTGAAGGTAGAGAAATGTCCTCTTTTCCCTTCGTGTAGGTCATCCTATTTTCGTGTTCCTGCGAGCGCTTAGCAATCGTGTAACCCTAGGTTGTTCTAGGTGAGTTGCATGGGATTAGGCGGTGTTTCGCTCAAGAGAAGAAATGACCTATGTCCAAAAACCCAAGTTGATCACTAAGGAAACCCTAGATCATAAGGCACCCACTGAGAGAGCCCGTATTGTGAGAATTCTCCGTGTGTTACTTTTGGTGAGGTAGGCATTGATGGCCATGGGGTGGGTCCATGAATGTCAGGTTTCCCACCACTCAAAATTGCTAGGTTAAGAGGTGTATTTGAATTCCCTTGCTTCATAAAGTCACCCAAGGAGGATCATCGTCCGGTACCCATTCTTATCTATTGATATTTTTTTCTTGTTTTCTTGTTTTTCATTTCATTCACATTATCATTAAGGCTATATAACAGAGAGGTAGCTATTATTAGTACTTCTGTTCTTTGTGGATTCCACAACCCAACCCTTCATTGGATCTACTTTATTATTTGATAACTTGCGCAATTACGAATACGCAAAGGCCATGTCAATCAGTGGAACTTATGAGTAGAGATTCAAAAGGAAAAAAAATAGGTATACATATATATACACACTGAGGAGATGAAACTAGAAAAAATGGTGTGATTTCTAGGAATTTTTAAGGCTTTCATATGGGGTCAAAAATGAAAAGAAACAAGAACACTCACAAAGAAAAGAAAAAAAATGCATGTCTAACTTTGGATATTATCTTAAAAGAAAAGGGTGGGGCCCGTCAAAGATGTATGCATGATGTTGCATGTGTTTGCTTTTATAATGCCATATATCATGCAAAAGTTTAGCCATTTCTATGTTCCTATGGCATGCAAATACTTAGAAAAAGATCTCATACTTTTTTCTTTATCGGATTCTGATGACTCCCAGCTATCGCTCGTTTTATGTTTCTCTCGCTCCTTGTCATATAGCAATCATGCATGCCTTCTTTCTCTCTTTCTTTTTTTGCTTCTCTAAAACAACTTTCTTGAACTTATTCTTCTTTATTATTTTGCTCTATTTTTTCTTGATTTTTTCATACCATTTTCAAAGTACTTTTTGATTTTTGTTCTCAAAATTCGGTGATAACAATCACTTAATTAGCGCATTTACTTTTTTTAATTTTTTCAGCACATTTGTTTTCTTCAAAACTTTTTTTAATTTCTTATTTTTCTCAAAATCCCCTTTTTTATGTCCATCTGGAATACAGTATATTACAGAACTAATTGTAATTCCCTAATTGTAGGATAATCTCCCTAATTGATAGTAATTTCCTAATTCTAGGATAGTTTACTATTTTTGTATTTTTTTACAAACTCATAGCAACGCCCAACTTTGTGTATAAATACCTATTCAAAATCAATGAAATACAAGTCATTGTTTTCTCAACATTCTTCTCTATATCTTCAACATGATATTAAGAGCCTAATCTTCTTGGGCACACACACACACACAGATATATATATATATATATATATATATATATATATATATATACATCCGTTAAACCCCTTTTATTTTTCAATGGCTTCCAATGCAACCGCCTCTCCCACCAACAATCCTATTACCATCCAAAACCCCAAGATCCTCAACATCTCCTCCTTATAATCAATTTATCCAATATCACCAAACTGCCTTCAACCAATTATCTCGCATGGAGTCTTGAAGTCAAATCTCTTCTTGAAGGCTATGATCTTCATCACTTCAACCAATTATCTCACATGGCACTCATACTCCGCCACCATCTACCGTCACTGTTAATGGTGTTGCATCATCCAATACGACATGCACAACTTGGAAGCATCAAGATCGTCTCATCTTTAGTGCTCTCCTTGGTTCTATCTCTCTGTCTCACCGCAACCGATTACTACCTTCACCACCCCTTCCATTAATGCATGGCAAACCTTGGCTCATACCTACGCCAAACCATCGATTGTCATATTTAACAATTGAAGGCACAATTAAAGCAGTGTGTAAAGGGCTCAAATTCAATTAGTGAATATATGCATATGATCAAAACTCATGCTGATAAACTTACTCTTCTAGAGAAGCCAATTGATGATGAGGATCTTATTGATCGCGTTCTTGAAGGACTCGGTGATGAGTACAAATCCGTTGTTGATGCGATTAATGCCCGGGACAGGCACATTTCTTTTGCTGAACTCCATGAGAAACTTCTCAACAAAGTAGTCTCTCTTCAGTTTGCTTCACCATCTTCTCTATCACTACCGGAAACCGCAAATCCCACGGTCTTCCGGAATCATCCAAATAGGCATCCACACCAACTCCAACAACCACACCCCACCACTGTCTCTCGCTTCTCCTTATCAACGCCAACCTAAACCTTATTTGGGTCTTGTCAAGCATGAGGTATTTGTGGTGTTTCGGTATTCTTAAGCATGTGTCGCTGTCTAAACTGTTTAGACAACTGTCGTGTCTTGAGTTTGGGCACATTTTTAGTCATTCGGACTGAGAACCCAGTTTCCAAAGCAAGCATGCAAGTGCTTGCAGCCGTGCTCTTGACCATGCAGTTCATGGAATGGTTTGGATTTTTATTTTCAGCAAACTGTAAAGTGCACGTGCATAAGCCCACGTGTGCTTCAGGCCGTGCTTGCGAGTGCACGACCGAGTTAGGGGTAGGGAAACCGAGCTCTTCTGGCCCAGTTTTTCCTGTAAAGTGCATGAGCATAAGCACCCCCATGCCTCAGTAGAGAAATCTTGCTTTGTTTTCCTGTAAAATGCACGGGGTAAAGCACGCCATTTCTTCTACTCGTGCTTATGTCAGGATGAGTCTTTTCAAGGTAAAGCGTGGTCAAATCGTGCTCTGCACGCCCATGTTCGGCCCGTGTTCGCCCAGGGGTATATCAGTCATGAATTATGAGCCATAATTTCCCTTATATTTCTTCTTCTCTCTCTCCTTCCCTTCGTTTCCTTTGCTTTGGACGAGTGATCGCAGGCATTGGCAGACCTATTTCTCTTCCCTTACTTGAAAATCTTTGAAGGTAAGCTTCCCTTCTTCTTTCTTCATGTTTCTCTTAATTTCAAATGAGCATGTTAGCTTTAGGTTTTTTAGATCTTGAATATTAGTTTGATGCTGATGAATTCTTAAATACTTGTTTAATTTCTTTCATTCTTTTCTTAGATTATGGAGTGGATGTGAAGATCCACCCTATATTCACCCTGATGAGCCTTGTTTCCCTTATTCTTGAATTTGAAGCTACTGTAGCACCAAGAATTCATTTTTCAAACCTCTAGATTGTTGTTTGTGATTGGGAGTTTATCTCCATAGAGGTTCTTTGGAATCCTTAGGGACAAGTTCAGGTTATACCCAAGTCTTGTTAGGGTTTCATGACATATAGCTTAAAGAAGCTCATGCTTGTCTTTCATGTTGTACTTTCTCTTGTTTTTGAGCCCTCATAGTTTGTGTTGGTGTTAAGTAGGGAAAGCTTGGCCTAAAGCAAGGAGCCAGCGGAGGAATAGTGTCGTTAAGGAGTTGTTCTCCTAAGTTTGTGAGTAGTTGAAATATTTTTAGCATAGTCTTGATATGTGTAATATGATATTTCTTATATGCTATACAACTTAATTTCATACCAAATCGTGTTTTATCACCTTGATTGAATATGCTAGAAAGTATTGAACATCTTGGAAAAATGTAGAAACCATATATGTTTTTATTTAAACTTGGTATCTCTATGGTTATATATGTTCTATAGTGAGTATATACAAGTGTGCTTATGTGCTTTATACTCCAAGAGTGTGGAGTAATGGTTTTATAGAGATGCATGTATATATGATTAATTTTGATGGTGACAGGAGGCCATAGCCCGCCCCAGGCTTCGGTCTGACACTGCAGTGGGGGTCCCCACGGTCCGGCCTATAAGAGGCAGCATGGTTGACCCTAGGTTTACCCTGGTCAAGAGGAGCACAAGGACATTGACAGGGTTTTGGAGAGATTTTTCCTATGTTCATGTTGAGAGACCCAGGGTCACCACACGGGGATCTCAGTGGCCAACACAAAAGAATTCAATATTGGTGTTTTTGCGATTTTGGAAACCACCTTAGTGATCCTGTACCTAATCTCGACCACGATTTGGTCGGGAATGATTTGAGGCCAGTATATGTTGATTTATAAGAACTTGTGTTAAAAGTTTCTATCAATGGATTGTTTTGAGAAATTATGTTCTAAAAACTGATTATTGGTAATTCTCTATATTATTATTTAGAAACAGCATTGATAATGCTATTATTATATTTTCAGAAGGATTATGTTGGTATATCACTTCACTACTCATGTTTTGACTATGTTGTTGTCACTCACTGGGTAACATATGTGTATGTTACTCACTACTCTTTTTTCTTTTCCCTCTCAGGTTGCGACACTGGTTGGCTGTGCTGGGCGATCTCTGAATTGAGCGCTTCTCCTACTCTGTGTGTCGGTGTGTCCTGGTGTGCTTATTTTCTTTGGCATGTAGAACACACGGGTCCACTAGATTGTGTTCTTGTATTTGTAGTGGTATTATTATACTCCTTGTACTATTATGTCCTGGTGTATAGGAACACACTCTTGTGTGTGTCTATTTTATGTTCCTGATTTTTGAGTTTCTTAGCTTTGTTGTGAGTTCTTACCAGGTTTTATTGAGCTTTGCGGCAACTTAGGTGTGGGGTGGTGTGTAACCCTCCCTTAGTTGTCGCGGTCGTTGCCACGCGCCCGAGTTGGATCGGGCATGATAGTATTCAAGGACACACTGCAAAATGATGCTCAATGTTTTGACTTGTCAATCATCAACAATCCCATACACCTCATCCTTAAGGCTCTCAGAGATTTTGCCTTTCCACAGCTTGGAAACCAAGAGCCAATCAGGCTATCCTCGGCAATACCACTGCTCCTACATGGTTGCTGGATAGTGGTGCATCTCACCATGTTACATCTAACTTGAGCAATCTTTTTCTTCATAGCCCGTATCAAGGATCTGATGATGTCATGATTAGTGATGGATCGGCTCTTCACATCACCCATACTGGTTCTGCTATCGTACCCATTTCCTCTTGCACCTTTTCTTTACAAAACCTCCTTTGTGTCTCTTCCATAATAAAGAACGTAATTTCTATTTGTCAATTTTGCAGTAATATTCATGTTTTTGTTGAATTCTCACCTTTTGCTTTTCAGGTGAAGGATCTAAACACGAGGGCACTCCTTTTGATGGGAGCACCTAAGGATGGCGTATATTGTTAGTGTAAGCCCTGGCCCAATATATTCTATGAACTCTTATTATTTGGAGAATAATTATGAGGTACTGTTTTATATATTATTATTTCTATGTATAGTTAATAAGATAAAACATCCTTGAATATTGGTTTAGCTCAAGTTATCAAATGCATGATTTGGATAGTAAAACCTTGAAACATAAACTAGAACAATATTCTAAATGTCCCTAGTCTGTTATTTTCATGTGAATGAAAATAAAAAACACTAGTATGTCTTTCGTGAGATGGCTTTGTTTACAGGTCATAGGATATAAGATATCAATCGAAGGACATAGATACATGTTTAAGGAACAGTGTACCTGGAACGATACGCTCTTGAGAATACTACATGGTTGTAAAGTTATAAGTGCTTTCTCAAGCAATTATTGTACTCGAATCCTTCGACCTAAAATCACTATGGATCTCATATGAATCCTTACATGCTTTGACTAAAGCCTAATGTCATTCGTAACTGAGTGGCAAGTACGGGTATGTTTGGGCATGTCGCGGTTCATGCTGAGAGACATGAGTGAAGTGAAGGGATTGTCCTTCTCTGTAGAGAAAGTGAATATCACCGACCACTTGATTAGAGAGACTAAGTAATGCGTGGCCATGCCCAAAGGAAATGATAAGTGTTATCATTTACGTGACTTAGTCAGTTCACTAAGAGATCAAGAAATTAATTAGCATTAAAATAAAGGTGACTCGCTCCATGCCTTATGCTAATTAAGATATTCAGTGGCAAAGGATTGTATGAGGTTGCGATAGATTCCGTTAATTCTCAAAACTGACCTTCATTTAATATTGGGTAATCGTATTATCTTGCTAGAGAATAATTATGATTTATGAGCTTTAAAATTGTTTAAACTCATTGCCAAAGATAAATGGACCTACAGGATTATACACTAAGAATGTCGGGATCAAGGTTCAGTATTTGTTACTTATTGGACCACCTGTTTAGGGTTTTGGTGAAAAAACTAAATTAGGTGGAGCAAATAGCTTATTCGGGTTGGGTCTTATTAAGTGTTGATCCAATCTAATCGATTTGGTTAATTATAATGGTTTAGTTAATCAAGTAAAGAAGAGATTTCTAATTTGATTAGGAGTGAAGGGCTTTTCATAAATTAGGGTTTTGGGCTACAAATATAAATAGATGGTTTAACCCTAATATAAGAAAGAGAGACAAAGAGAAAAATCGAGTGATTGAGATATTGTCTCTTAAGAAACTCTAGTCGCCACCCACTCTTCTCCCTTGGCCGCCGCCGTCGGTCGCCGCGCCTACAACCCCTTTTTGAATCTCAGGTGATTCTATTCAAACCAAGAAACAAGTGTTGTTTTCTTGAGGTACTAGCATAACTGCTTGAGTCCCAGAGGCATTCATGTGTACGTGATTATAGAGGGGACTCGTGATTCACAGTCCCTTTCGATTTCGAGGAAACAAGGGTACATTCAGAATCGTTATCAAAAGAAAGATATAACTTTTAATTATCTATTTGTTTAAAATTTAATCCTAGTTCTAGCATGCATTAGGGTTTTATCATATTTACTTGCCGTTAAAAATTTTGTTATCCGCTGTGTATTAGCATGTATTTTTCGCATGATAATTCCCTTTTACCGATGATAAGATTCTAACATATATGAGTGGCCCACCATATCCTTTTCAGTTCCTTCCTCACCATTGCTTGCTTTTTCCAGTTTTAAGACCACCTTGTCTGAGTGGCATTCTAGCCTAAGTCATCCCTCATTCACTATTATGGACAGCATTGTTTCTAAGTTTTCTCTACCATTATCTAGTCCATTACCTTTTTTCCCACATTGCAATGAATGCTCATGTACTAAAAGTCATAAAAATCCATTTTCTTCTTCTACCTTAACCTCATCCCATCCGCTTAAACTTCTCATTTCTGATGTTTGGACCTTTCTATTCAATTTATTGATGGTTTTCAGTACTATGTTATTTTTGTTGATCATTATACCCGATACATTTTGTATTATCCCCTAAAACATAAATCTCTTGTATATGATGTCTTTGTGCGCTTCAAGGCATTAGTTAAAAACCAATTTAAACATCGAATTGTTACCCTCTATTCAGATAATTGTGGTGAATATAAAGCCCTTTATCATTTTTACTCCACCAATGGTATATCCCACCTAACTACACCACCCCATACACCTGGATACAATGGTTGATAAGTGCTTGTTTGTATATATTTTATAATATCAGTTTACATGCATTGAGCATCACTTTTATCAAGTTGTATCATTGACAATGTGTGTTTTGTATTCTTTTGTGCAAACAGGGCTTTGGAGACATGAAGTACAAGAAGAAGCAAAGATAGGGTGTGATGACACATTTCAAGGCCACAATTAGAAGCTGTGCTTATATGCATGGGGGTGTTGCCAACTTTCGGCAGAGTCCAAGTCATTACACAAACCGAAATTGCACAAAGGTAGTAGTACGTCCATGTCCAGCTTCCGTACCCAAGTAGAAGAAGGTTCTTGAAGATTTCAAAGGATAGAAAGCCACGCGCCCTACCACACGAACGTGTGCCAGACCGTGTGGACTCAAAGGAAGATTTCGGGAAAATCACTGTAGCAAAGTACTGTTCACGCCCGTGTGGAATTTCCACACGGACGTGTGGCTACAGTACATGGGCGTGTGGCTACAGTGCACGGGCGTGTGAATGCCCGTGTGGATGCTCGCGTGAAGCCCTGAATTCAAATTATAAAAGCCGCCTTGTGATAATTTTTAGGGATCTTTTCGGCTACTTTCAAGAGACAAGGCTGATAGGGCTTGGGGAGAGTTCTTTGCGGCTTCGGGAAGCTTTCCTCACCAACTTGGATCGATTCTTCTTCCGTCATAGCATCAAGGAAGCCATCGGTGACCTAGCTTCGGAGTGGATTCAATCCAGACGTGGAAGCTACCCATCAAGACCATCATCACGGATTTAGGGGGGTTATCCTCTATGTCTTTTGAACTTGTTTATCAATTCATTATTTGTTTTGTGACTCGCTCCATGGAGAGCTAAACCCCTAGAGGGTATTCGGACATGTAAACCCTAGGGTTCTTATTTTCATTAGATTTACATTGTGTTTCTATTCGAATTTACTAGTTTGAGTTTTACTCTTGAGTTCTTAATGCTTGCTTGTGCTTTTGATTCTATTATTAATTTCCTTATATGTTTTATTCAATCTAGTGAAGAGAGAGCTCACCGCTAGGTTTAGAATTACCAAGAGTAAAGAGGGTTGAAAGGGTGAGCCGTGAGATAGCGGAGTATCCCCTTTCCCTTCCGATAGATATTTCCTATCTCCATATTCCCTAAGTTTCATGCAACCATATGTGGTGTGAGGTGTTGAGAGAATTCTCCGTCGGGACCTCGTAGGGGGTTAGGGATCCTTCATCTGGAGGTAGGGTTGGATCTACTTTTAGGAATTGGTTATATCTTTGGGATCCCTAGAGTGCTAAACAGTCATATGTGGTGTGAGACGTCGAGAGAATTCTCCGCCGGGACCTCGTAGGGGACTAGTTATCGGCGATTTGGAGGCAGGGGCCGATATACCTTAGGATACCCACGACTCATTGTTTTCGTTTAGAAACACTTGTAATCTACATCCAACACCCGAATCCTAGGGGAAGTATTGTCCGGATACCTCACTTTTATTGATTGGTAACTCTTTTCCTTTCTATTCCCTGCACACTTGTAGTGACACTCTTGGGTTTGGCCATTAGATCATCACACACTACACTCATTAGGCTAGATAACAAGAGAGGAGCTATTACTAGTACTTCTGTTCCCTGTGGTTCGACAACCCGACCCTTTGGGTCCACTTTTATTACTTGACGACCCGTGCACTTGCGGTAACGCAAGGGGTTGACACACATCACCCTGTGTTGTTGCGGAATACCCGCATCAATGGTCTTTCTGAACGACGTCATCGCCTTATTGTTGAGACAGGTCTATTTCTTCTCACTCATTCCTCGATGCCTCAAACTTATTAGACTTATGCTTTGCCGCTGTTGTATATCTAATCAACTGTATGCCCTTACCCACACTACATCTTTTATCTCCTTTTGAAAGCTCTTCAGGTCACCACCTAACTACTCTAAACTTCTGGTGTCAGGCCCCGACCCGCGGGTCCTGGTTCATGACATACCGTCACGACAACCATGGGAGGTCAAGCACTTGCCTCAAATCTAGATCACCTTAAGACTAATCTATTTCCTGTACAATATTAATATAACAACAAGAAACAATCTAAATCTGAAGAAAATACGTCCACATCCCTATACAAGGTCAACATACTCACACTAGGTATATAATCCTAGAAAAATCACAACATGCAAGGTCATGACCACAAAATAGTCACCCCAAACACTGGATATAAATCCGATACATCACAAGGTCCTGACTGATCCAATTAGAAGAACAATCAAGAAAAACAAAGTAAAATACGAGATTACCGGTCCTAGTGGATCCATCTAGTACATGTTCACAATGTTCGAGAATCATACACAACGGAAATAAGAATGCAAATAAAACTTTGCCAAGCACTTTACGTTTGACGCCCTAATGTTGTGCTAACACCTGAAAGAAGAGAATAAGAAGAGGGGATGAGTAACTAGGTTCTCAGTGAGAAGCTGAACATGGAGCTATACTTCACACAAGGATAAACAATATGCAATGCCAAAAACATATATATATATAAGACATAAGGATAAACAACATGGAGCTATACTTCACACACACATCTTTTATATACCCATTAACAAATAAGACATAAGATCATACAAATCTGAATTTCAAGTTTAAGACTCCTTTTTGAAATGCTAAACGATTCACGGATTTATAAAGAAACCAATGTAGTAATTCAAGTGTCGATGCTCGATTTAATAAAAGATGCTTATCAACTTTCACAAAGAAACGCATCAATAAAACCTTGGAAATCATTTATAAAATTATACAAGTCTGAAAATTCGAGTTGGATAATCTTTTTGGAATACTCAACTTTTCAAGGTTTCATAAAGTAATCAATGTAGTAAATCTTGCATCATGAAAACCAAGTTTTAAAATACACTTTTTCATACTCAACGATCTAAGGATTAATAAGATAATCACAATAAATCCTGTATCGTTTGTATCACCAGCCTCCGGAAACCCTCCATCACTAACCGTGGTCGTGGTTAGGTCTAGAGCCACCAAGATGCGCGTATCTTGGTGTTGGCCGTTGGGAGTCCCGTGTGGTGACTCCGGACACCCAACACCACACCTTTCAGGCTCTCTACGCGTCCCCTGAAAGGGCGAAATCAGTCGAGAACTCCACGCCACCCCAACTAGGTCGGTCCGTGAAAACTCGTTACTGCAGTAGATACCGGAGATCCTCCCTTGTCACCATCAAACATTCGGATATCAATCCACCTCGTAGGCTCACATGTAAACATCAATATGATAACATATATCTCATGAAGAGATCACAAGTTCTCAAAAATGAAATTCTCCATCCAAGAGTGTATACTCGAGTAAATCATCATCAACAAATACGGTTTTCATCAAGAACTTCATATAAGAACATTCTTTGAGTATATACTTCAAAAATGGCAATATTACAAAGAAATCCTTTTTTGGTTCAAATAGGAGCTTCATGGCTTTCAGAACAAGAACAATTCTCTAAAAATAATACGTTTCAAATACTCAAGGCTTTTGTAACAAGAATAATTCTTTGAAAATATGTTTCAAATAAAGAATTATCACATGGAATTCATTTTGATTCACATTGCCCTTTGTTGGGTCATCATATCAAGAATATCAATCCTCAATTGATACAAATCTTAAGAAGCGTATATTCCAAACCATAGGGTTTCCAACCCACAAGAAATATGAATGATATTTAGCCATAATCAAGAAATAAACCAAATCATAAATCATCATGATTCTAGGTTTCAAAAAAACATCTCAAGAGTCCTTTGAAATCAAGGGAATCACCATTTGAAAATATGCAATATTATATGGTATAATCTCCCTACTTTAGAGGGATCATCTGGAAAGGAGTAGTTTTGGATACATTCAGACAGATAAGCTGATGTAGATGCTATGGATCTCATTTTATTCTTCTTCAAACAAGCATGATCATAGCTCATTAACAAATAAATTCCCACTCACAAACTTGGTGAGATCAAACGCTCTGAGTTAAATGTTTGCTCGCTCTTTACCCTTGCTCGAGGATCCACCGCCTAGAAGCATTCAATCATCCAAGAAAATCAAGAATCAATCACAATATCCCAATTCAAGAACATGAGAGGAAAAATGATCATAATGGGATCTCATTGTTTCTACGGTTTAATAAACACTCTAACAGGAGGAATTAACTAAATAAAAATCCTCACAACCCTCAAGATCATAATAAAATTAAGAAGAATCCAATTGGGTTTGGATCTACACGGATCATAGGCTTAGAGATGAAGGAACTCCCTCATTCTTCACCAAAACATGAAATCAAGACTAATTCAATCTAAAGTTTAGATCTATACAAGATTCATGTTTTTCATTCACAAATCTAAGAGGAAATGGCATCAAGAACAAGAGATTCAAGAGAAGGAGAAAACTCACCTTCAAGGATCATCCAAACCTAGAAAGAACCTTTACTAATGGAGAAGGGGAAGAGATCAATATTTCTCTCCTTTCTTGGAGCCCAAGGATGAAGATCTAAGAGAGGAGGGAATAAGGATTCAAAATGGGGGAAAAAGGGAGAGAAAAGTAGTCTTATGAATCCCCTAGAAGGCCCAAGGGGTATTTATAGGCGGGGATTCAAGGGGGTCCTCATGGGCATCCTTACAGGCGCAAGGGGGGTCGCGAGGCTCCAACCAGAGCCCCTTGAGGGCTCCGTTGAGGCCCGCAAGGGAGACCGCAAGGCCCCCTGTTTTTGGAGGTCTTGAGGCACCCTGAATGCTGCAAGCCCTCGGCCTTGCTTGCACTCTTCCAAAGGGTTTTTCCCACTCATTTTCCTCTCTAAAAAGGACCTTAACTAAGATCCTAACACGAAAGAACACTCAACAAACTTAATCACACAAAGTTTAACCCAAAAAACAAAGCACAAGAGAAGTAGAAAAAGTCGAGCTTCCACATCTGGTGTTCGGTTGCTTATGTTATCCGTAGCTTCATCCTTATTCTCAACATAAACTTGACTCTTGTTCCACTCCATGCGTTTTACTGGCTACTCTTCCGCACAAAGTGCCTATACCTGTTTTGATCTGTCCACTTCTAAAACATATATTTCTCGTCATGTCAAATTTCTTGAAAACTCATTTCCTTTTACCACTCACCAATCTCATCTCTCTCACACCACTTCAGAGATCATTGCTAAATGAGTTCCCTAAGTCCAACTCCTCCCCAGTTTCGGTGGCTCACTCAATACGTCTCCACAAAGGGATTCCTCGTGTCAACATCCGTCACAACCTACCCAAACGGTCGACCAACCCTCCTCACTAGTCGGTCACCAACCTCTACCCTCAAATCTTCCTTTCCTCGAACCACACAATTCTGAAACCTCTTCTACTTCAATCATCGCTTAACCTACCCATCAAAACATCCAACCCAATATCCCTAAAGCGAAAAAACAACATCCACAAAGCCCTAACTAATATGACTCTCACTGCCGCCCTTTCTCAATAATCAAACATTGAGCCTCATACTACTACCCAAACCTTAAAAGATCCTAAATGGAGACAAGCTATGAATGATGAATTTGATGCTCTTGTTCGGAATGGAACCTAAGAGCTTGTTCCATATACTTCTATGCAGAATCGTGTAGGCTATAAGTGGGTTTTCCGTATTAAACAGCTTGCTGATAACTCTGTTAACAGGTACAAAGTTAGATTAGTTGCCAAAGGTTTTCATCAGCGACCTGGCCTAGATTATCATGACACCTTTAGTTCAGTTGTTAAGCCAACTACAATACGTCTCGTTCTAAGCCTAGTAGTCGGCCGAGGTCACCGGCTGTGATAGTTGGATGTTAACAATGACTTTCTTCAAGGCCATCTTTCCAACGATGTCTATATAGCCCAACCTCCAGGATTTGTTGGTCGCAACAACTCCACCCATGTATGCAAATTAAAGAAGGCTATATATGGACTCCCAAGCGAGCTCCAAGGGCTTGGTATCTTGAACTTCGCCAATTCCTCATTGAGTCTAGATTCACCAACTCTCATTCAGACACTTCTCTATTCATACTCCACTCAGGTGACACTACTATATATCTACTAATTTATGTGGATGACATTATTATCACAGGTACCTACACCGGTGTTATTCAGTTCTACAATGACCTCCTGGCACAAAGATTTTCACTCAAGGATCTTAGTGCGTTATCTTCTTTTCTCAGCATTGAGGCTCTCACCACTCCTTCTGGTCTACTACTTACTCAACAACACTACATCACTGATCTTTTTGCTCATACCAAAATGACTAGTGCATAACATGTTGCTACACTACTTGCTACACATGGAAATCTCACACTTCATTCAAGTACAGCATTGACTGACTGCAGTAAATACATAACCATTATTGGCAGTCTACAATATCTTTGCCTCACTCGCCCAGACATAACGTATGCTGTTAACAAGCTTTCTCAATTCATGCATCGCCCAACATCTAAACATTAGATTACTGCAAAAGGATTGCTTCGCTATCTGTGTGGCACACAAACTCGTGGATTACTTCTTCATAAGGACAATCTCATTTCTCTTCATGCCTTCTCGGATGCAGATTGGGCTGGCAACAAAGACAATTATACCTTAACAAATGCCTATATTATCTATCTTGGTCGTCATTCTATCTCTTAGTCACCCACTAAACAACGGACAGTTGCTCGGTCATCCATAAAAACTGAATACATATCAGTTGCCGCTATGACTTCAGAACTCAATTGGATTTGTTCCCTTCTCACAGAGCTTGCCGTCACTCTTCCTACACCACCTATTATTTATTGTGACAATATTGGTGCCACATATCTCTACTCTAATCCAGTCTTTCATTCGCGCATGAAACATGCGGTACTTGACTATCACTTTATTCAAGATCAAATTCAGTCCGGTGCCCTTCATGTTACTCATGTTTTCTCAGTTAATCAACTTGCTGATGATCTTACCAAACCGCTTCCAAGACGACGCTTTCAAGAATTAAGGGTCAAGATTGGCATTTCCTCCAGAGCTCCATCTTGAGGGGGCATATTAGAGAATTAATAGATTGTAATTAGCTATAATTCCCTAATCATAGGATAATCTCCCTAATTAATTGTAATCCCCTAATTGATATTAATTTCCTATATTAGAGAATTAATTGTAATTCCCTAATTGTAGCATAATCTCCCTAATTAATTGTAATCCCTAATTGATAGCACTTTCCTAATTCTAGAATAATTTACTATTTTTGTACTTTTAACAAACTCATGGCAAGGCCCAACTTTATGCATACCTATTCAAAATCAATGAAATACAAATCATTGCTTTCTCAACATTCTCTATATCTTCAACACAGTGTGTTTATTTTTTTTTCTTTCCCAACTCCTAGTAGAATAACATATTTTATTTTTTTAATTTATTTTTTAATTCCTATTCAAAGTTTAATAACAATGCTTAATAATAAGTTGCAAAAACTCATATACACATAATTCTTAAGGATCATATGATATATATATTTATGATTTTTTATGTTATATATATATATATAGAGGCTATATAATTAAAATTCAAAAGTGTATTTTTTAAAAATTTTAATTACTATTTTAGAATGGAATTTATTCAAATGCTTTTATTTTATTTTTTAACTTTTAGATGAATGTTAAAAAAGAGAAGGTTAATTATTTGTGTGTGTGTATATATATATATATTAAAATCGCATTTCCTGTTCAGAAAATCTAAATGTATAGAAATAATTTTCTTTTTTTCGTTTTTCAACCAACCAAACATTGATACGTGTTTATTAACAGACCTAAAGAACAGTATCTCGAGATTCGGTCTCTGAGATCAGATGGTCCCCTGCAGCGGCAGACAAATCCACGCCGCCAGATGAAACCGTCCCTGCGTTGTTCCAACCCGACCAAGTACAGGACCGCTTTCCAATAATTTTTAGGTGTATTTGCATATCAACCCTCGGAAAACTAAAACAAAGGCACATGTATCATATTTTTAACAAAATGAATAGTAGTCTTGCAGCATCCCATTAAAAATCAGACTAATTATTTGAATAATAACTTCAATTTTTGATTTTTTTTCTTTGTCATGCCAAATACAATATTAAATATTAAAGTATATTATTAAATATTATATTAATAAAAACTTATACATGTACTGTTCAAAATTTCTTTACTCCTTAAAAAATTAAACTTGGTTTATTCACATAAATGTATAAAAAATAACAGTGCTTAGTGTAGTTTAAGAATTTATATAAATTTCTATTTTTGTTATTATTAAATTAATATTTATATAATTTATAATACATTTTAATGATGAATGTAAGAAAGAGAGCTATATGTGTAATAAAAAAAATTAAATTTAACTGATATACATAATATTTAGTTTTTTAGGGATTACACATGACAAAGCAAGGTTATACACGCAAAAAACCTAAAATATATTCATAAATAAAAAAAAATTAGATTTGAATTAAAAACATTTTGGAGTTTTTAAAATAATAATATTGTTAAATTAAATGTTTATAAGAATAGCACATCAACCCTCGTGCCTCTCAGTTGTAACTTTTCTTAATTTCCCTTTGACTTCTCTACATTGGTACATTTGACCCAACTAATCATCTTGTAATATTTTGCTTTTAAACCTTTTTTATAAAATTATTTTTATCTTCAAATCTTTTTTTTTCTAACTTTCCTTTACACTCAATTTTTATTTTGTTGTAGTTTCAAATTAAATTCAATATAGATTTTTATAATATAAACTCTATTGAGATTTATATGAGGTAATTTTCAACACATTTTGATTTTTAGTTTTTTATTAAGAGTTTCAAGTTTTGATATCATAATCTTTTTTTGTCGGATAAAAAGAAATTGAATCTAAAGTGATGAAAAATAATATATAACTGTATTTGTATTAAATATTGTTATTGTAAAACAACATCATGTACAAAAGAGTTAAGTTTTTATCAATGTAAACGATTTTACATGTCTTCAATTTTGAATAAATATTTTAATTTCTAAGTAAAGAAAGAATTGTCCAAAGATCAAATTCTCAAAATACCATCAATAGTAATTATAATTAGAATTTCAAATAGCAAGTTGTAAAAAAATCTCGAAGTAAGGATTATCTTATCTTAAAACTTAATAGATAAAGGGAATTTATAATTTTTTTAACGATCATTAAGAGACACATATTTTCCAATTAATAACCGATATATTTTTTTAAGTGATAATGGATATATTTCTAATGGATGCATATCTTTAAACTGATAAAGGATACATCTTTTTAAACAGATAAGTAATTATTTAAATTACTAATTAATAAAATTTAAATTAAACCCCAATTTTATGTGAGATTATTCTCACATATTTTGAAACCTCTTCTAAGATATGTACGCAAGCATAAACTCACAACAAAATAAAACTATAGTAACTAAATGGTCTAAAGTTTCTGCTGATAATGCTCATTTTATCCGTAAAGAATAGAAATTTTCATTTTTCATTGATATATATATATATATATATAAGAGATTCGATATATAATTTCACACTTCATAAGGGTACATATGTAAAAAGCACAATAAAATTTTGTAATGTAAAATAACAAGAGACGGTCCTATGCATGCAAATAATCCCATTTTTTCATTAGAAGCATTAATGCTATGTTTGGATTGAGGGCTAGGCTAACCGATAAAGTGTAAAAAAAAAAAAAAAGAGGGTTAGGAAAAATCAAAATGATTTATTCTTTATTTGGATTACTTTTTTATTTTAATGAAATTAAAAAAAGGGTTAACTCTCCGAAACCCACCAAACTCCTTTTTCTGGTCCGAAGATTTTGAGGTATGGATAACGAAAAACTTTAAATAAAAGTTTATGATTTTTAAAAGACCTTATTACCACTAATATTTTAATTAATTACATACCATCACTTTACAAGTTTTTCTTTTATTTTTTTCATTCTAATTTTATTGTAATCGGGTGTTTACGCCACATCAATTATGTAAAAAGTGAGATTCTTACGTCTTAATAATAATAATAATAATAATAATAATAATTTAAATATTTATAATGTTTACCTACCAGATCCATGATTTGTTTTGAGATATTGATGATTAAGACATGTGTTTGAGTATAAATACTAAAATTTAATTATTCAAATAAAAACAATGTCACAGGAATTACCCGACCCTTACTTTGCTTTTCTGTATTTTCCCTTCCAAACACTATATAGTGTGTTTTTTGGGCATATATATTTTACAAAGAATTACATATAAACCCCCTATATATATATATATGAAATTCATAGATTGTTGTATATGGGTTAAGCCGATTGCCCGTGGAAAGACAAGAAATTATCTTTTAGCTTTGCATATTTGAGTTATTGATTTAAAGTTTTAAAGATAATAAATTCATAATTGAGGTATTTTACTTTAAAAATAATAGATCATAAATTAAATTGTAAAATATTTAAAATTTCCAAGTAGTTATGTCTTCATGAAATCTATAAGGGCAAACCCCTAATATTTATTGTCTTGGACATTGTTATGGAAATCTTTAATTTTGAGCAATTGTGAATTAGAAAGAAATAGGCAAACATAAAATTAATTTTGTTGATTTAAAAATAATAAATGAACTTGATCAGAAATAAGTGCACAAAATAGGAACTCTGATTCTCCTAACTCAATATTTCTAGCTTTCTCCTACTCAAACATAGATTTAAGCTCATTCAATTTTGTGAAAAGGGAACACTATTCTTTGGTTTCTTGGGATTTTTTTTATCGAAAAATATGCTTGAATCGTACAACTTTTTAGACAATTAAAAGAATCTTAAAATAAAATATGATGAAGTATATATAAATTCTAAAATACATAATACTTTAAAAACATACTTGATGCAGAATTTGGTTGAGCCATCACTATAGAAATAGAAATATTTAGTAAATAAATCTCTCCCTTTCTCTTCGGTTTTTGCTTTCTAATGCAGAAGATGTTTTTCGGCATAATAAAGCATGCTACCCTAATGAGCAGAGAGATGACTATTTTATATATAATGTCTAATTTATCTAGTACGTCCATCATATAGCTAGTTGAATGGTCAAGATCTGTTCATTTTAAATGTCATTAATATTATCTATTAGTATATCTAATAATCATGCCACTTTAAATTAGGATAAGATCTAACATTCTCCCACTTGATCCGATTAGACACTTAACATTGACATTTAAGGTGAAAACAATAATGCGCATGTAGAATGACAAATCTCTCTTTATGTTTATCATAATCACAATAGAATAATAAAATATTAAATACGGGTTATGACGATTGTACATCATTCATTTAATATACTTCCTTTCATATGCCACAATACTTAACAAATCATCACACTATGCCCATAAGCGATATATATATTGTGAATCCCTTTATGGTCCACAATTATATCATAAAGATTATCTTATTTAGATAATTACTCAAGACATAGCAATAATGTATACACAATCATAAAATAAGGAATTCATAAATGTCAAGGCCCATTTCATTCTATTTCATGAACATTTCATTCTTTATTTATGTCAAGGCCCATTTTAGATACCTGCTCTTCAAAGACTTTTGGTGGCAAACCTTTAGTTAATGAAGCCGCAATCATATCAGCTAATTTAATATCTTCAATTAGCACTCTTTGTTTCTGAACTTCCTCCTTAACAGCAAAATACTTTATTTCCATATGTTTAGCACCCTTTGAGTATTTGTCCTTTTGGAGAAAAATACAGCTGCAGAATTATCACAAAAACTTTTTAGTGGCTTGATAATGGAGTCAATAATCCCAAGTCCTGAAATAAAATTCCGCAACCATAATGCATGAACTGTAGCTTCAAAACATGCCACAAATTATGCTTCCACAGTGGATGTCGCAACAATAGACTGTTTAGCACACTTCCATGATATTGACCTTTCAGCTAACTAAAACAAATAGCCAAAAGTGCTATTCCTGCTATCAAGACATCCTCCAAAATCTAAATCTGAATATCCTAAAACCTCTAAATGTCCGGTCTAGTATAGGTTTGCATGTACATTAAATTGCCAACAATAGAGGCGTAAGGGATTAACTCCATTTGTTTTCGTTCAATTTCATTCTTTGAGCATTGCATGAGGCTAAATTTATCTCTTTTTTGAATGGGAGCAATTCTAGCTGAACATTTGTTCATCTTGAATTTCACAAGAATTCAATCGATATATTTTTTCTGAGACAATCCTAACAATCCTTGTGATCTATTACGAAATATTTCCAAACCTACCACATAAGATGCCTCATCCATATTTTTCATTTGGAAATTCATTGAGAGAAAATCTTTAATATGATGTAATATACCCAAATCATTTGTAGCAATTAAAATATCATTAACATATAGGACTAAGAAAACAAACTTGCTCCCACTGACTTTTCGGTATATACACCGATCAATGGTGTTTTCTTCAAATCCATAAGACGTTATAATATCATTAAACTTAATATACCATTGCTGAGAAGCTTGTTTAAGTCCATATATTGACTTTTTAAGCTTACACACTAAGTGATCTTTTCCTTTCAACACGAAGCCTTCAGCTAGGTTGATCCATATAAAAATCTTCCTTGAGATCTCCCTTAAGAAAGGCTGTTCTCATATCAATTTGGTGCAACTCTAAATCATAATGAGCAACCAATGTTATAATAATTCTTAAGGAATCTTTCTTTAAGACAGGTGAAAAAGTCTCCTTGTAATCAACACCATCTTTTTTAGTATAATCCTTAGCAACAATTCTAGCTTTATGTCGTTCAATATTGTCATTTGAATCACTTTTGGTTTTAAAAACCCCTTATAACCGACTCTTTTAAAACCTTCTAACAACTCAACAAGATCCCAAACTTTATTGTCTTCCATGGATTTTAACTCATCATTCATCAATCCACTTATTAGACTCATCACTTTCTATGTCTTATGAAAACGAAATTGCATCTTTATTGATTCCAACATCAAAATTTGACTCATATAAGTAAACCAAATAATCACCAGTAATTGTTGATCTACATTCTCTTTGAGATCTTTGTAATGGCATTTCTTGTGGTTCAAGTATGTCAGATATTTGTGGATTAGTTTTTTCAAGGGGTGCTTTCTCATTTAAATGTTGCTCAGTATTATCAACATAATCATTAACTACTATAGCAACATTCAATCTAGGTGTAGATAAGAAACATTTACGAGTAAAAAAGAAATGTACCCTAATTTCATTGATTTCCACAATTTTCTTTACAACACACCCACTAAACTCATCATCTTCAAGGAATCTTGCATTACCAGTATCAACAATCCTCATACTATGGTTTGGACAGTAATAGTTATACCCTTTAGATTTCTTTGGATAACTAATAAAGTGACAACTAATTGTTCGAGAATCTAATTTTCTTTCATGTGGATTATAAATTCTTGCTTCCACTGGGTAACCACAAACATGCAAATGCCTCAAAGTGGGTTTCCTACCTGTCCACAGTTGATACAACCCTTGCGTAACTGCAAGTGTACTGGTCATACAAGTAGTACAGTGTACCTGAGAAGGTTTGGTGGTCGAATCCACAAGGACTAGTGTAACTTTGAGTACTCTTTCTTGCTTAATATCTAATCTAATAACAATTTGGGTCGAAAGAGACTAAAGGTCTGGAAGAACGAGTAATGAGGAAAGATAACATAACAGGGGAATTTCCTAGCGAAATAACACAATTAAGGAGTAGGGCCCCGGATAGATCCCCTAGTGTCGATTGTAAATTAAATTCTTGCAATGCTTATCAGGTACATTCTACAAAACCTATGTGTGCTCTGGAAGCTTTGTTGCAACTATGGCTATGATAAACATCGAGGGATATAATTATACAGAGGGTTCATACACTTCAAGGGAAGCAATTACACTACGGCAATCATGCTAAGACAATCAACACACGCCTATTTTATAATCAAAATATGCAAATCAAGCACTGGCACGCCATTTGCATTACCGCAAGTGCACGGGTCGCTAAGTAATAAAGTGGATCCCAAAAAGGGATCGGGTTGTCGAACCTCAGGGACCAAACGCACTAGTACTAACTTTGTCTTATGAAATCTAGCCCGAACGAAATTATGATTGACAAGACTAACAAAAGTAACGAAATGAATTGCAATCGAGGGATTAAGAGTATAGAGAATAATGGGAGCACGTGGATAATATTACCTTGGGGTTTAGACACTAACGGCCTAACTCTACAGGTAACCCTCACTCTATTATAATAGAAATTTAATAGAAATGTGGAATCACGACTGGTTTTCACAGCACTCCAATTCCTAGAATCTAACTGGTTTTCATCGCACGCTGGTTCCCAGAATCGAAGATGGCATAAGGTGCCTATAAGCAGTGCAGCCCTCCAAGTACTAAGTTAGGAGCATGCCATCTTCGATGTTTTTATTCCCAATTGCTTCCTTTGGCTCTCTTTTGGCTTTAACCTACACTTGGTGTCTGCGAAGATAGTTTATACTTGATTTAGACTCATATTCCACTAAATTGCTCCAATAATAACTCGATAAGTATACAATTTAATATATAAACTATACATAATTGTATACTTATCAAGCACGTCAAGAGATGCAACACAAGATTTAACATGATAAACAATAGAACTCCATAAACATTGCGAGGAGAGTGTTTAGTTACAACTTAAAACTAAGTTCACAATCCGGGGCACCGGAGACGATTAGCCCCTCATCTGTTCACATAACAAAGAATCAATAATAAAAGCAATAAAAGAGAAATCCATAAACTCCCTAAGCTTTTGCATCGTCGTTGAGCTCCGAGGATCTAGTTGTAGACGCACTCCATTCTTGAATATAGCCTCCAGTTGGTGCTCTCATTCCCCCCAAAAGATGATGGAATGCACTGAAGATGATCCTTCCCTCACTGCCACAGTTGCCCAACCCAAAAAAAGTCCCCCCAAAACCTAATTTTCTGTGCTTTTAACATTAGTCCCGACCCAAAAACGGGCGTGCTTTCGGGCATGCACTTTACCGGCACTTAATAATTCCAGTTGCTTTCTGAATATTTGGCAGCCCGTGCTTGTGTTGTGCTCTCATCTACACGCCCGTGCTCTGAAGACTATGACCGTGCTTTTGAGTTCTTAACTTCTCTTGAAACTCCTGTGATTTGCACCGTTAAGGAATATGCCCGTGCTTGGGCCGTGCTTGCCTTGATGAGTTGCCCCTTAGGTCCTTTTGTAATGAAATTTTCTCAAAACCTTTTATATTTGTCCCAAGACCTAATTATCTACATAATTAATACACAATACCCTAAATGCAACAAACTAAGAAAATAACAGCTAAAGGACAAAAAAATAATAGGAAAAACATGGATGAAGTATATATATAAAATGCACTCATCAAATACCCCCACACTTGAATCATTGCTTGTCCTCAAGCAAAAACTTGCCTCAAGGCAAAAAGATGAGTGCATGATCTCTGATCTCTGCGAGGTAAGGAATTTCTAAAATCTAGGGGGATTTTAAGTAGTAAGTGTATATATCAAATGAGTGCTTATGTAACACATCAATCTTACTCTGTACTTCCTTTGTGCGTGTGTACAACCTAAAAGAGTGCGCCTCAAATGTTTTTGAAGAGATATAACTAGAAAGAACCTTAATTATAACAACCGACTCCTAAACTGGGTAGTAGTTTCATACACTCTATAAGTAGCCATTTCACCCGGTAGGTCATCAAAATAACATTTGTGATGCCTAAGATCCGACTACTAAGAAACGACTTTTACTTCTTCTAGGGTGATAGCTCTTTCTGCCATCTTAATTGTTGTTTTCCAGAATTCAATAGGGTATCCCATAAGGGATCCGACTTTTCGACATTATTTCACCACAATTGCGTTATTTTTCTTTTTGTATTTACTCTTTTTAAATTTGAGTTTTTGGAGAAAAAAAAAATTCAAAGGTTTTGAAACTAGATTCTCTTCTAACCAATGTGGCTATATAAAATCAGGTGAAGTAATAGAATTTAGGTTTCCAAAGTAAGACTGAGTTTAACATTGAGTTCAAAGAATGCACACTAACATACTCATTGTCTCCCTAGCTTAGAAATTCCTATCTAAAAATTTATAGATCGTCTTAAGTCATGCACTCTAATCATGAAAACATGAATGTAAACTCTCCCCCACACTTGAACCAAACATTGTCCTCAATGTAAAAATAATAAACATGCAAAGGAATTGAAAGAACAAGGAAAAATTGATGGAAGGATTTTGAAGGACTGCCCTGAACACGGAGAGTGATGTTGGTGCTCTCAATGTGTGTTTCCAATTTGTAAGTATTACCATCCATACATCCTGAAAAATAAATATAACCATGAGTGGAGCTTCATTAACATAAAACCAAAGTTCAAATAAAACACAAGTAATAATAAAAGGGTCAGTTTAGTAGGGGACTCCACTTCTAACTGACCAAAACAAAACTAAAGAAAGTACATAAATGAAAAACAAGAAACAAAAATTGAAATAAAAACTGCAGGGTCAGAATCGGTCGCTCTCAGAGCTAGAGTCAGAGTTAGAGGCGAGATCAGCTGTGTCGACCCCCACACTCCTAGATGTCGCAGCGGAAGTAGATGCTGGTGGGGGTGAGAGGGAGTGACGGAGGACGGGCCGGACGCGATATTTAAAGGAAATTTGTCCGAAAGGCAGGCAGTCACGCCGAACACGCCCTAAACACGGCCATGTTTCTAGCCGTGCTGTTTATAGATGTTTACAACCAAAACCCTTGAATGTGGCACGGCCGTGTTCGGAGCGCAGTGATTGTGCTATGAGAGAGCATGGCTTAAACACGCCCGTGTTTAAGTCGTGTGGCATGGAGATCATTGAGCCTGCCTTACTGCAAAATGCATAGCCACAAACAAGGGCGAGCTCGGGTCTTGTTTAACATAGGAAAGTCTCTAGGCCTCTACATCCCTTGAATTACCATCCTTAAAATAAACGCAGGCATGCCGATTATCAATGTATGCATAAATAACTGAGAGACTCAACAGTGCACAACCCTAACAGTTGAAACACAAAGAAGAAACACTAAAAACATTAAAGAAAGCAGACAGGAAACAAGATGAAAACTAAAAATTCTTGGATTGCCTCCCAAGAAGCGCTTGTTTAACTTCACGAGTCTAATGTACATGTTCTTACCTCACAGAGGTTCATGAGCACAAAACTTTCCCTTGGTACTTGCAACTTGATCACTGAAATACAGAGTCAGTGATTCAATCAAACAAATTTCACCCACACTTAAGGAATTAGAACGAGAAGGCAATATGGGTCCAGCGAGTAACTTCCTTTTCCTGGTGGAGACTCGTTTCCACCATCTTTGAGCCCGAGACGGCATCCCCAACGAAGGGAGTCAGGCTAGAATTTCAGTAGAAGGCGGGTCAGTCCTAGAGTTGTCTTCCAAGGCTGTAGCAATTTCTCTTTCCTCCAATAACTCCTTAAGCTCATCTTTCATCCACGTGTCCTGCACGAATTCTTCAACAAAATCATCTACAATGTCTAAAGCATAACACGTATCATCAAAGTTCATCGACTGTCGCATGGGGTCCTTCAACTTGAACACCACTTCTTTATCCCCTACTCTTAAAACCATTCGATCGTCTTTCACATCAATAATAGCATGTGAGGTTGCTAAAAATAGTCACCCGATCAGAGGTACTTCCGCTTAATCATCCAAATCTAAAATTACAAAATCCACCAGAAAAATGAACTTGGCGATTTTCACCAAAATATCCTCAAATATTCCCATTGGCCAACGAACAGATCGATCGGCAAGTTGAAGTATCATCTTGGTGGGCTTAAGCTCCTTGAGCCTTAATTTTTTAAAAATCATATAGGGCATTAAATTAATACTTAACCCCAAATCAGCAAGTGTATTTTCATCCATCATTCCCCCAATGATGCAAGGAATAATAAATCTCCTGGGGTCTTTCTCTTTCTCGGGGATCTTGTTGGAGATGATGGCGGAGCACTCCTCGCTCAAAGTAACAGTAGATACCTCATCTTGCTTCCTTTTGTTGGTTAGTAACTCTTTTAAGAACTTGGCTTAACAAGGCATTTGAGCAAGGGCCTTCACAAAAGGAATATTGATGTCCAGGGTCTTGACCATCTCCAAAAAGTTTTTGAATTGTTCATCGTGCTGATCTTTCCTGACTTTGGCCGGGTAGGGTAAATTGGGTCAATATTCAGGTAATGTATCCTTGTCCCTACTCTTAGTCCTCTTTTGTTCATTTTTATCAGCATCATTGTTCTTATCATCCCTTACAACCACCACTTCTGGCTCTGGAAACTTTGCCTCCCTCACTTGAACTGGAGTGGATATTAATTCTCTTTCACTTCTCAACTCGACTGCCTTAAGTGATTCCTAGGGGTTAACTTCCTTATTACTAGGTAATGACCCTAGAGAATGCTGGGCAAGCGTCTTGGCAATTTGTGCTACTTGATGTTCCAAATTCTGAAGGGATACCTGCTGATTGCGCATCATCTCTTCATGACCTGAAAGATGAACATCATTAGAATGAATGTACCTCGCTAGAAGGGTTTCAAGTGTCGGGCCCTTTCCCTCCTGAGGAGGAGCTCTAGGGAACTGGGTCTACTACTGCTGTGGTTGAGGGGGTGGTCGCGGCTGTCCCTGGGTTGGTTGACTCCAAGAAAAATTCGGATGGTTCCTTGATGAGCGTCCCGCAAGTGTACGGGGTCGTCACGTAATACCCTGTGTGTGACACAGGGGTCGTATTCCTCGGGGCCAAGGATCTACCCTTGCTTCCTCTTCACTTATTGTCTAACCAAATATCTCGAAGTTGGGTGCTAAGTTCTACAAACTGACTTTAAGAAAATCTAACTGAATGACGAACTACAGACGAAAAAGGTGGAGAATCACGAAGGGGATAAAACGGTCACGGACGCGGATCCCCCTGGGACTATTGAAGCTAGACAGATGCTAGAGTTAAAATTGCAATTGCGGTTTGGGCCAAGAAACTCCTAAAATAGGTTAACCCCGAATCCCTCGGTGATTAACCCCTAATCCCATACAGGTATTGGACAAATTCTCTTCTGACCAATTCCCCCTATGATTGCACTATGACTAGGAAAATCTCTGATTAGGGTCAAACTCAGTATTTAGGTTCGAACCTAATGATTGGAGGGGTACCAAATACCCGAATCCCTCGGCGTATAGGTACATGTATCCCTTTCAAACTATGTGAGTCTAATACAAGGACGTATCCCACGCTCCAAGTACAACCTAGGAATTGAACTACAGAGTTATCATGTAATTCAAAGCAATCAAGCACACATAGCATGAACCACAAACCAACAAATTGCATTAAATAGAAATCAAAGCATCCATACAAGCTCGTTCGTCCCAAGGTTCACCGGCGTCCGGTGACCTTGGGACTTAGTTGTTTATACAAGCAAATAACATAGAACACATCATGAAAACAACTAATCTAGCCATAATAAACACTCCCTTAGTTGTTGGTGATGAAAAGGTGAGCCGAATCGTCGCCACGAGCCTCCACCTACGCCGCAATGAGGGCGGCTTCCTTCTTCTTCTTCAACCCTTAAATGGTGAAGTCAAGGATGAATCTTGCCAAATCTCTACTCTCCTTTTGATCTCCACTCTCCAATTGATGAGAAACGATCTCCTCTTCCCCGGATTTGAGCCTCCTTCAAGCTTCAAGAAACCTCCCCCCAAAAGCCTCACCAAAAATCTCCCTTGTCTTTAGCCCTAACGCCCTTTAAAACCTAAAATTCGGGGGGTTATGCGGGCAGCCTTGCGGCCGCATGCTTGCCCGCAAGGCACCCAGGAATTTTCCAGAAAATCGTCTCGGGGTGCTACAGTGACCCCTGCTACAGTAATGAAACTCCAAAACCGCCGTATTTGGTGTCGGTTTCTTCAAAAATACGTTCTTGAGCTCGTTTTGGCTTCTTCAGGGCCTGTAACACAAATAAAATTAATTTAACCACAAAAACGGGCGTCGGCTTAACAAAAGTATGTAATTTAATACCTAAATACTATAAATAAATATACACATTTAAGCACTTATCATTCCTCCATCCGGGATTGTAAGTGTTATTGTATGGGTATTCTAGTACCGAGTGCCTTGCCCAACAAAATCCACCTGCTCAGTGGTTAGACTCCCATCAGATGAAGAGCAACTAGGTCCAGCTTGACCTCTCCAGGTGTCGCAACTCATAATTGAACTTTGTGGTTGCACTTGCATTACATCCAGTTACTTGGAAATTGCTTCGACCTGAGCTGCTTGAGTGGTAAGAGCATCTATTTCATAAATGCCAGTAGCCTTGACTGGTTTGTTTCTCTCAGAGCTCCACTGATACCCATTGGAGTCCATGTCTTCGATTAAATTTTGTGCCTCCTCAGGTCTCTTACTGCATAAAGATCCTCCGGTCACTGCATCGAGCATCTGCTTTGTAGCAATGTTTAGCCATTGTAAAAGTTATGAATTTGCATCCACTATACAATCCCATGCTGCAGACATTTCCTTAAAAGATCCTTGTATCTCTCCCAAGTGTCATATAAGGTCTCAGCCTCTAGCTGACAAAAGGAAGAAATGCCACTTCTTAGTTTGATGATCTTGGCTAAGGGAATGTAACGTGTGAAGAACTTCTCAGCCAATTGGGCCCAGCTTGTGATAGGACCCACTGGCAAGGAATTTAGCCATTGCTTGGCCCTCTCTCGCACTGAAAACGGGAACAGTCGAAGGTGCACCGCATCCTCGGACACATTGTTCGCCTTGAACATATCACAGATTTCAAGAAAAATAGCCAGGTGAACGTAAGGATCTTCATCTTGGAATCCATCAAACTAGCACATCTGCTGCACCATCTGAATGAAATTGGGCTTCAATTCAAAATTGTTAGCTGCGACAGGGGGGCGAACAATAATAGATCCTGACCCTTCTAAATTTGGCCTTGCATAATTTGAAATGCTTCGTTAATTGCCAGCCATGTTTGTTTCTTGGTCCACTCTGATACTAATCTCCACTGACCCTGATTCCCTAAGATTTGCTTGCCTCAATCTCCGGCGGAATGTGCGTTCGATATTTGAATCGAGGCTAGCCAATGGAGATGAACTGCTATGGGTCATGCACAATCACCTACAAAAACAAAAAATCAAACACAAGCAGAAGGAATGAAGATATATACACAAGTGATTAATGAATAGAAAAAGAAAATGATATAAAATAACTACAAGAGTTAAGAATAAACAAAGCTCGGAGCGCCCAAACAAAAGCAAATTGAGAACAAATGACGAAATGAAAAACAAGAAAATAAAAGACTAGATTACTAAGATATGAAATTTTCTAAAAGTTGTCAGTTCCCGGCAATGGCACCAAAATTGTGATACGCCTTTGCGTAACCACAAGTGCACGGGTCGTACAAGTAGTACAGTGCACCTGAGAGGATCTGGTGGTCGAATCCACAGGGACTGGTATAGCTTTCAGTACTCTTCCTTGCTTAATATCTAATCGAATAGAAATTTGGGTCGAATGAGACTAAAGGTCTGGAAGAATGGGTAATGAGGAAAGATAACACAGAAGGGGAATTTCCTAGCAAAATAGCACAACTGAGGAGTAGGGCCCCGGATTGATTCCTTGGTGCCGATTGTAAATTAAACTCTTGCAATGCTTATTAGGAACATTCTACAAAACCTATGTGTGCTCTAGAAGCTTTGTTGCAACTATAGCTATGATAAACATCGAGAGATATAATTATACTGCGGGTTCGTGTACTTCAGGGGAAGTAATTACACTACGGCAATCATGCTAAGGCAATCAACGCACACCGAGTTTATAATCAAACTATGCAAATTAAGCACGTCAAGAGATGCAGCACAAGATTTAACATGATAAACAATAAAACTCTATAAACATTCCGAGGAGAGTGTTTAGTTACAACTTAAAACCAAGTTCATAATCTGGGGCATCAGAGACGATTAGCCCCTCATCTGTTCACACAACAAAGAATCAATAACAAAAACAATTAAAGAGAAATCCATAAACTCCTTAAGTGTTTGCATCATTGTTGAGCTCTGAGGATCTAGCTTTAGATGAAACTCCATTCCAGAATAAGGCCTCTAGTTGGTGCACTCATTCACCCCGAAAGATGATGGAATGTGCTGAAGATGATCCTTCCCTCGTTGCCGCTGTCGCCTAGCCCAAAAAAAGTACCCCCAAAACCTAATTTTCGGTGCTTTTAACATTAGTCTCGACCCAAACACGGGCATTCTTAGGCCGTGCTTTCGGGTGTGTACTTCACAGGTACTTAATAATTCTAGTAGCTTTTTGAATATTCGCTAGGCAATAAAGTGCATGGGCTAAAGCACGCCTGTGCTTGCGCTGTGCTCTCATCTGCACACCCTGTCTCTGAATACTGTAACAGTGTTTTTGAGTTCTTTACTCCTCTTGAAACTCTTGTGATTTACACGGCTAAGGAGCACGCCCGTGCTTGGGCCGTGCTTGCCTTGATGAGCTGCCCCTTAGGTCCTTTTGTAATGAAATTTTCTCAAATCTTTTATTTTTGTCAAAGGACCTAATTATTTGCACAATTAACACACAATACTCTAAATACCACCAAACTAGGAAAATAATGGCTAAAGGAGAAGAAAATAATAGGTAAAATATGGATGAAATATGTATATAAAATGCACTCATCAACAGCTCAAAAGAAGTTTTAGAATTGCCTTGCTAAGAACCCTGTTTAGCGAATGCATCATGGTCTTAAATACATACATCCACAAAAATTTGGGTAATGAGGAGTTACTCATCCATTAATGTCCAATTACGCCTTTCAGCTATACCATTTTGTTGAGGTGTTTCCTGCATAGTATATTGTGCACATATGTCATGTCCCTCAAGGAATTTTGCAAATGGACCTGGACATTATCCTATTTCATCATAAGTACTATAATTATTCACTACCCCTGTCAGATTTTACAATTTTCACCTTTTTGTCTAATTGCATTTTAACCTCATTAATGAATACTTCAAGAGTATTCACAAATTGAGATTTTTTATTTAGCAAATACATATAACTATAACGTGTAAAATCATCAATAAAGGTGATAAAATACTTTTCTCCACTAAAAGATGGAACATCAAAAGGTCCACATATATCAGTGTGTATAATTTCAAGAAGCTGGCTACTCCTTGTGGCTCCTTGCTTATTATGTTTCGTTTGTTTTCCCTTAATGCAATCTAAACATAAACCAAAATTAGTAAAATCTAAATTCGGAAGAATTTCATTCTTTACCAATCTTGTCAATCTTTCTGTAGATATATGGCCTAAAAGTATGTGCCAAAAGAAAGCAAAATTTTGCATTTAGCATACTACGCTTACTGCCAACATTATGATAAACAGTAAATAAGGATTTAGCAAATTCATTATCAAGTTTAAATTTGTACAAACCATCAATAAGAAAACCTCAACTAAAAATAAAGTATTCTTATACAAACCAAAACAACCGTGCCCATGTTTCAAATTAAAACCCAAAACGTCAAGTCTAGAAACAAAAACAAAATTTCTAGAAACTGAAAGTACATGGAGTGCCTATAATAGAGCTAGATAATGCCCATAATCCAAGATTAAGCAATAAGTTCCTATGCCTTCAACTGGAGGCTTTATGTGGTTTCCCATAAACAAAAAATTCTCATGTGGATTTATGGTTTGGATCGTAAGGAATCTCTGCATTATATTAGATACATGAGTAGTAGCACTAGTGTCAAGCCACCAAGTATTAGAAGGAACTTCACTTAAGTTTGATTCAAAACATACAAAAACATAATGCATACCTTTCTTTTTGAACCAAACTTTATGTTTATGGCAATCCTTTTGATAGTGCCCCACCATCTTACAAAAATGGCACCTATCTACAGGTTATTTTTTTTGTTCTATTTGGGAAACATGATTAGACATCATCTTCTTCTTAAATTTCTTGGTTTTGGGCTTGAGATCTTTATTAGCTTCTTGACTTATGAGATTGATAGAATGACCTCCTAATTTTTTCAGTCTTGATTCCTCTTGAGCAAGCCTATTAGGTAATTCATTAACATCCCATTTATCCTTAATGACATTATAGTTAATTTGGAATGGTCCATGCACTTAAGGGAAATGAACTGCACTACAAAAGAGTCATCCTCATTCATTTCCAATGTCTTGAGTCTTGCTGCAATGTTAGTCATTTCAATAATGTGCTCTTGTATACTACATGACCCATCAAACTTCATAGTCATCAATTCTGCATTAAAGCACTAACCAATGACTTATCAGCGCAACGAAAACGCTCTTCCACAAACTTCATATATTCTTTTACACTTTTTGTTTGTAGTAGAGTACTCTCAATTTTGTTGGCAATAGTCACTTGCATAAACATTAGACTTAATCTGTTAGACCGTTCCCATGACTTAAAGTAATACTTCTCATCCTCAGTTCTTGTATCAGAAAGAACAAGAGGTTTTCTCTCCATTAGTGCCAAGTCAAGATCCAATATACCTAAATGGAAACTAAGTTGTTCACTCTATTCAGAGAAATTCATACCATTAAAAATAGTCCTAGATGTAGCATGTGAATGAAGCGAAATAGCTACAAATAACACATATAAATGTTTCAGTTATATATTAATTCAGATTTAAGAAACAATTAGAGTATACAATTTTTCTCTTTTTTGGGTGAATACTATAACACACTATCATAATTTAAATGCCATTATAAGATTTTATAGGCAATTAATATTCTCAATCAAATATAGATGACATCTTTGGATATAGAAATATACTTGACTAAGAAATTAAAAGGCATTTCATTAATTATTTATGCCACTAAAAGGCATTTCATTAAACTTATGGATAAGTGACAATTTATGCATGTCATCCTAATTTAGTTTGGCCACTTTGGTAACTAACGAACCACATAAAGTATAATCATGTAAATAAACATAATTGTGATTAATCACTAAGATGCATAACAAAATGTGAACATAGTTGAATAAAATATCATTATGCATGTTTATACTAATCGCATAATTTATTTTGAAAATAATGAAACCATAATTATAAATATTAAAAGAAATAAATAAATCTAAAACTAATTATAATTTTTAGTTTTAAATCATCCATAAATTATCTATAGGTTTAAAATTAAACATCTCTCCATGAAATGATATAATGTTAGCATCATGATACAATAAAAAATCATAATGGGACACATCATGCGTATACAAATAAAACATCCGGCTCTATTAAGGTCCCAAAAGCTTTCTGAATTAAAAATTCAAGAGCTTCCTATAATGATTTAAAATAAGGAAGATGTTCATGAAGTATTTATTCTTGAATCATAAACCAAGCTCTGATACCACATGTAAAACTTTATAAGCAATTAATAGAATCGTAAAATAGGATCAAGTATAAATAAATTCTAAATACATAATAATTTAAAAACATACTTGATGCGGATTTTGGTTGAGCCATCACTATAGAAATAGGAATACTTAGTAAATAAATCAATTTCTCTCTCTTTCTCTTCTTACGTTATGGCATTTTGCTTCTTGATTAAGAAGATGTTTTTAGGTGTAATGAAACCCGTAACCTTAATGAGCAGAGAGATGACCAATTTATATATAATTTCTAATTAATTTGGTACGTTCATCACATAATAAGTTGAACGGTCAAGATCTATCCACTTTAAATGTCATTAATATTATCTATTAATATATCTAATAATCAGGCCACTTTAAATTAGGATAAGATCTAACATGAATATCCCTCTCAACTTTGTTCACTTTGATATTCATCAAGTTTTTTGGTGCGTCTTTGGATATTATATAAATTTCAAGTTATGTTCTCTCTATGTTTGTGAGTCATTACTTTACCTATTTGCTTTTGATACTTGAAGACTTCAAAAACGTTTCATGCTTATGAAATCTTTAACTTTTTAACTTAAAAAACTTTTCAGCTTCTTAGCTTCTTGACTTCTTGGTATCTTTGGACTCCCAAGTTCATTTGTCTATCATTTAAAATTTGTTTTTTGCCTTGACTTTCCTACACCTTTTGAGCCTTGACTTGCATGTCATTAAGTTACGACTTTCACAAGATTGGGTCATTAACTTAGCTATATTTGTTTGTTTAGTTTTGGAATAAATCTAAAGTTGTAATTATAATCTTGATCTCCTCTAAATTTAGTTTTTGAAAACTTCAGTATTTTATACTTTTGAGGTTTTCATGTTTTGACTTATGCAACTTTCGCAATCTATAGATCTATGTCTTGGGATTTTAAAATTATATTTGTCTCTTTATTTAAGACCACCGGGCCATGATCCTCTCACATTGTCAAGTCATTAATTTGGTACATTTGAGATATTTAAATACTTTTTATTAGTTTGGAACATCATGTCCATTAACTAATGAGAGGCCTTCATATGGAACTCGGTTGTCAACTTATGACTAATGTATGGGCTTCATTTCTTGATCAGGGATTGAGAAGTCATTCTTTATTCTTAATTGGAAAAGGATTTTCTCTCATCATACAAAATATTCTTTTTTTATCATCACTGAAAAAGCTGTCTTTGTTTAGAATAGTTTATTTTTTTATGAGTGGAGATGAGCTTTTCTTCATCCTCGCCTGGGATATCTTTATCTTTCTCGGTAATTAAGAATATTTCTCTTTTTCAATGGTTAAGGGGAATCATGTTTTTTATCATTTGAAGGTCTTAGCATATTTGAGCTAGGCATCAAGTAGGAGTGGTGAACTATTGACCATTCTAACAACTTAAGACTTTAACCACTCCAAGTGTTAAGAGGCAACGTTGAGGGACACTAAAAGAAAGCACTATACATTGCATTAAAACTTCTCAGTTGGTCAAAACATTCAAAGATAATCTTTCCTTGTCAGTGTCAACAAACAATGGTAAGAGACTCTCAAAGTGAACACTTCACCTTGAATTGGACATCATTTATGGCCTAAAACCTTCAAAGAGGAGCATTTAATAACCTCTGTGAGCGTCCAAAAACAATGGTGGGACGTCAAAAAATAACACCATCTTATATCAAACCCTAGCAATAATTAAAACCTTAAAAAAAAAGTCTTCAATGATTTCTTTATGAGAATCAAGAAACAATGGTGAGACTTTCAAAGAGACCATTCTATCTTGCATTATACCTCAACATTTGGTCAAACCTTCAAACATGAGTTTTTAGTAGAGTAAAATTTTTGGTAGGCCACCAAACTTTGGTCAATTATTAAAAAGGTGTCCAAACTTTAATTTGAATAAAAAATGTTACCCATCTTTAATTTTTTTTCACCGAGAGGCTACCCGAGGGATTCCGGCAACTCAGTGGTGACGTGGAGGCTGGAATTCCTCCATCAGCACTGATATGGCAATCACACTGCGTGACTCACCGATACACGTCATGTTAGTCCACCACGTCAGCAAAGCTTTTCCACGTGGAATGACACGTGTCATGAAACCCCTTACATCCCCTTCAAAAAGCTTTGCTGAGGTGGCGGATTAAAATGACATGTATCGGTGAATCACGCGGTGCGATTGCCATGTCAGCGCTGATGGAGGAATTCCGGCCCCCACGTCATCACTGAGTTACCGGAATCCCTCGGGTAGCCTCCCGGTGAAGAAAAATTAAAGATGGGTAACCTTTTTTTATTTAAATTGAAGTTGGGACACTTTTTTGATAATTGACCAAAGTTTAGTGGCCTATTAAAAATTTTACTCGTTTTTTGTAATTTCTTTGTGAGTCTCAAAAAGCAATAAAGAGACTTTCAAAGAAAACACTTCACTTTTGATTGGACTCCATCAATATATCAAAATCTTTAAAAAAGATTTTTAATGATTACCTTGTAAGTGTCAACAAGTAAGTGGGACTCTTAACAAATACGTTCCACCTTACATTGGAGCTCGTCGATAGGACAAAATCTTCAGAGAGTCTTTAATCACCTGTGTGACTGTCCAAAAAAATGGTGAGACTTACAAAGATAGCACTCCATCTTACATCAAACTTCATCAATGCCTTCAAAAAAATCCTGCAAATTTAGACTTTTAGAGAAAATACTCCACCTTATATTGGACTGCATCATCAGTGAATTAAAGAAAAAAAAATTGGCCAAAAAAAAATACTCCCTCCCCTCTATGTGAGAATCCATATCTTCTCTTTTTTTTTGCATTTCAAACCCTCTTATATCAAATTTAAACATTAGACCTTGAAATTGTGTGTTTTCACAAATTTCATAATTTATTCAACTAGACCATCTAACTTTTCATCTTTTACATTTTCATTAAATTTTGCAAATAAAACCCTAGCTTGTCACTACTTTTCACATTCATCTTAAGTTTTTGACAAATAAACACATAATTTTCACATTTTACATTTTTGAGAAATGTTGCAAATATATCTGAGCATTTCTTATTTATACATTTTTTTTCCAATCTTACAAATAACTCCAAAAGTTTCAACTGTCACATTTTTCAATCTGTTTTTGCGTATAAAACCTCAAATATTTCCCTTTTCACTTTTTTACAATTTCTACAAAATTTTGCAAATGAACCCTCCAACATTTTCCTTTTTACATTCTTTATACAAACTTGCAAATACACCCTTTGTTTCGCATTTCCCATCAATGCCGTAGATCAATCTCAACTTCATTCTTGATTTTGCCTTCGTTTCTTTGGATGAAAAAAAATACCCCGTACGTTGGTGGCAAAATATCCTTTTTTTGGTTTTCCGACCATGGCCCTTTTTATTAATCCGTTGCTATATTAATCTTCATCTCTCCTTTTTTTTCACCTTCTTCCTTTTTTTATTTTCCTCTTTATTCTTTTTTTCACTTTCACCTATTTTTTCATGTTTTTCACCGTCTTTTTGGTCCCCAAATTGAAACAACCGATGAGGATAAGTAGCATATAATTACTTTTAAATTTTTGATCTTCTAATCCAGAATTTTCTTTATCTTCTTTTTTTTTTTTAACTTTTTAATTTATTTTTATTATCTTTGATCCGGATATTTCTTTTTTTAATTGATTTTTTTATAAACACATATATACCCTCGTACAAGGGATGAACATTCTAATTAACATAAAAATAAATATGTCAAACGAGTGTTCTAGGTTTATAAATATATTTTGAAGAAAAGAGTTCATTTTTTTTTTTTGATTTTTGAGAAAAAATCTAACTAAGATTAGGTTAAAAACAACAAAAGCTGGAGACAGTCTATTATGGTGTGTACGACGGCGCATATATACAGCAACCCGTGATTTTCAAGAATACATAAGCAATATTGATAGAGGCATTTGTGTAATTCCCACTTTTGTAGGGGTATATATGAAAACGAATCAAAAAAATTAATTAAAAAGCAAACGGGGAGACATAGTCAGGAGCAAGTAGGGGAGGGTGATCTTTGTACGCCTCGTTCTCCTTTTCTTTTCCTTCTCACCAACTCCATAACTAAACCCAAAAACAATTAAAAAAAGTTATAATATCTATAAATTAAAAAACAAAATCACCAACTCCATCGGCTTCGTCGCTGGTCATCATCATCTTCTTCTTCTTCGATCTCTCCTTCATCTCTCCCACAATGAAACTCTCTCCATTACCACCATTTCCTTCTCAGGTTCCGTGCTAGACCAGTCCTCATGGCGTTCCAGCGGAGGCGCCAGCAGCACGAGCGGTGGCCCATTTCTGCCGCTCTCTTTGCCGCCGCTCTCCTCGTCCTCACCGCGCTTGTGCTCCTTGTATCCCTCGTTCCGCCGCCTCTCGAGCACCCCTCCCTCCCCAAATCCGGTCGACCAGCCCTCCTGGTATCCAATGCTCGTGCTTTGTGTTCTCTTTGTTTTGTCCCGTTTCTCGCTTTTGATCTCCTGTTTGATGAATGGATTCTGTTTCTAGTTTAAGAATCTCGCGGAGGTGAAGAGGAACGTGGTTGCTGCGGAGGTTTTCCATGTCCCGGTTCGTTTGTTGTTTTGGTTTTTTTTTTTTTTTTTGTCAAAATTTAATTTTGGTTCAATGCTATTTTGGATTAGGGTTGATGTGTTTCTGGCGTTTGATTTGGGTTTTGCAGGGTGGAGGGAGCATGGAGAATGATCTTTGGGTTTCCAAGCTTGCAAAGCATTTTCACGGTTGCAGCAATGCGAGCAGTGGGTTTGCCAGTATGTGTTTTGAGAATTAATTTCGCTTGTTGGTCTCTTGTGTTCATTCAACACGATGAGCGTTTATTTGACTTTTGTTTTTGTTTTTCATTTATTACCTGTGCTTTTGGTCCGTTCTAGATTGCTCTCAAGATCGATCCTTTTACGTTTCTTTTTCTCTTTTATGTTTTCATTATCAACAAATAGATGAGAACAACCTTACCTTTTTTGTAGCATGTTATTGATTCTTGGCTAACACTCTACAATGTAAGTAATTCCATTATGTGATTAATTTCTTTTTCTTGTCTCTGACATGCAGCTGCCAAAGCCAACACTCGATCAAACTTGTACTTGATGATTGCAACCAGTGGAGGTTTAAATCAACAGAGAACAGGGGTGAGATTCTTGTCACTTGTTTAATACTTTTATCTTTCTGTTTTTCAAGCACTATAGTGTCTTTGTCTAATTGTCTCTGGTACGTCCCTCTTATCTGATTATATCCTTTTTTTTTTAAAAAAAAAAATCTGTTTTAAGAATCCAGAGTCAACTGTCTAAATGTTGAACAATATTTGAAAATATTAGTCATGTTCTGAATTTAATTAGCTGAGGAATTTAGGAGCAAAATAACATGTGCTCATTTCCTAAGCAATTGTGCAAGATGATGTTGTTTGCTTTGCACTAGCAAGTCTCTTTGCAAAGCTTTGCATCATTCAAATCTTTGTTCATGCTTGTACTCTAGGGTGTACTGTAGGGATAATGATATTTCCTTTCTTGCTTCTTTTAACTCCTTGGCAGAGAGGCCTTTAAGCTAATTCCAATTGTCTAACATTATATATGTGATAAGTGCACCTAAATTTCATTTTGGTAACATCTTTTTCACCATTGTTCCATCTTCATCATTGTTGTCATGATGTGAAATGTGAGAAAGTGCTCATGAATCCTGGTGATTATGGACTGGAAAGGTTTGTGTAATACCATATATTGTTCTAATGCATCCAAGTAAATATGCCCTCCAACCAATTGAAAATTTTTTTTATAAATTTGCTCTTGCTGTTTCTTTTGAGTGTAAAATGCATAGATGCTTAGTCATTTCATAATATATTTGTCACATGAAAAATATCTTCCTGTTGGTTGTTGTTACTTAGACATGTTACATAACATAATTGTGACAGGTAAAACTGCATACTTTCATTAATTAAACTTGATCCTATGCTATTCAATTGCTGCTCAGAGTTGGTCCATGTTAAAAATTTTATTGTGTAAGGCCATGATTTCGAGATATATTTGATTAAATTGAGTTCTTTCACAAGGAAAGTGGTCGTGCACATGTCTAGAGAGGTCTTTCTTCCTACCATACTCTGCGATGACATGATTCTCTTTATTTTTATTTTTGAGGCTTATAGGGAGATTTTGGAGAATGTTAGAGTAGTATATTAATGTGTCAAAATTTGTTTGTTATACTCAGAGAGTAATGATGGCTAAATCTCTTATAGACATGATGCTATTATGTTTTCTATTCTAAGTGCCGCTACTTTATAGTCATTGCTTTATTGCTGTAACTAAATGTCTTGGTCCATAACACATCATCCTGGTACCCATGTCCTGTATTAATTATTTCCTACCCGTGAGATCTGGTATTCTCCTTGTTTTTATTGTTGAAAAAAAAGCTTAACAAACTAGTTTCATGCCAAGAGCTAGATCATGGGTGTTTTTTTTTTTTGGTTGAAGCCAAAGTTATGTTACGCCTTTAATGTGAATATTCATTTAAATCAAATTCGTCACTATTTTGGTTTCTGTACCAAGCCTGAGTTTCTTACCTGACAGAAGTCAAATATGAATGTATGTTTCAGATAACAGATGCTGTTGTTGCAGCTCGCATTTTAAATGCGACCCTTGTTGTTCCTAAGCTGGATCAAAAGTCTTTTTGGAAAGATGCTAGGTATTTTTAATTTTAAAGTTTCACAAATACAAAATTGGTATGTTATTAGGATTCTCAGTTATTATTATTATTAATTAATTAATTAATTAATTTTTTTGTGGTGATACGCCTTGCAGCAATTTTGCTGATATCTTTGATGTGGACTGGTTTATATCATTCCTTTCAAAAGATGTTAAAGTCATAAAGGAGCTTCCTAGAAAGGGAGGAAAGGTTGTTGGTAATCCTTATTCCATGCGTGTTCCAAGGAAATGTACCCCAAGATGCTACCAGACTCGAGTCATGCCTGCTCTTCTTAAAAAGCACGTACGTATTGAATCTTATGATCTTAAAAAATGGTTCATATTATGTTTATATATCTTGGAGTCTTAATTCATGTTGCTATGCATATTCTTTCAGTTTTTTTGTTTTCTCAACTTGGAATATGAGAAAAAAATTGTACTTGATACATTTTCTTATTTATGACAAGTTTTGTTTTGTTCAGCAGTACCTTCGATTTGGTTGATTATAAGTCTTGTTGCACAAATTGGGCCAAATATGAAGAATAATTTGGTATTTCTGGTTGGCATTTGTACATAATTAGGTTTAATAGGGCTTTGTGAGCCAGATGATATCATAATATACATATATGGAGATATGTGAGCAGGCAGCCAAATATGCAGCGTTGTTGATTAACTTCAGAGGGAACTCGTGAATGTTGGGAAAGCTCATATTTCCTTCCATGAACTTTATATGCAATTCAATGCTATCATGTATTTATTTTTGGCCACAAAAATCTTTTGATTATTGGACGAGATCAATGTATTTTAAGTATTGTTCAATTATTAACCACTGATAGAGGTGCTATCAGAAAATATATAATGTTAAATAGCATACTAAAAATTTAGGCCTGCCCTTCATTTTTTGCTTCTGTTTTCTAAACTAATCTATTAGTTTTTCTCTCATTTTACACTAATTGTGAAACATTTTAAATTGTGCCCTCAAGTGTGTCATGTAGTTACGTCTTCTGAAGATTGAAAAATGTTATTTGAAACACTGAGCATGGTTAAATGTTTTCAAATTTTAATATTTATCAAAAAATAAAAATGTTTTGAAATGGTTGTATTTTTATATATGTGGAAAATAATTAAAAAAAATAAGATGGTTATTGAGGTCACCTCAAACATCCAGATAAAACCAGATACATAACTGCATTTTAAAATGATGATTTGGTTGGCCTGCATTCTAAAAAAATCTGAGAGTTTGTTTTGTAATTTTTCGTTGATGACCTAGATCGAATTATCTATTATTGAACACTTGGGTGTGTGAGAAAATTGAATTAATACTTTTGTTCCCAAGCAATAGGATGATATGGAAATTAAAATTTACTTCTGTCCATTGCCTGTGTACTCCGTCAGACTAAAGTGTATGCAAAATGCTTTATTTGTACTCCAGATTAAAGGAATTTTACCTATTGTGTCAGGCTGACAATTTTCAACCTAACAGTATAATTTTTAGGGTTTAGGTTCACATGAGTGGCTTTAGTTCCCTAAGTGGCGTTGATTTATCTCATATGTGCAGGTCTAGAATATCGATTACTATGAATATTATGCTTTTGGGTTGCCCACTTTGTAAAAAAAAACTTGAAATTAGAATGCTAATTTTGATGACAAGTTCCATGTAATATGTTCTCAATCAAATTCAAGGAAGTGTTACATTAGGGTCATATACTTTCTTGCGGTTTTGAGATTCAAGTACTTGAATTTGTGGGTTCATGTGGTTGAAGTCCTTTCCTTGTTACAGAGGACTATTTGATTAGGTGGTTTGAGAATTTTATTGTTGTGAAAATTCTACTATAAGTGGCGTGGCCCCAGTAGGAAAAAAAGAAAGGTTAATTTACCTTTCACTGTCTGTGTTCTGACTTCAGTGTTACTGGAGTAACTTACTGTTCCACATCGGTCAATTTAATTAGATTGGACATGAATATATAAGTTTGGGTCTCTTACCCTATTACCTTAAACATTTTGGGTTGATCTCCAATCTTTGGTTTCATCTAATATAGTATTAGAGTTTGGTTTATTGGTTTGTTTGCTATCTACTAGTTAAATAAACTAGCATTTAACCCATTTATTCTAGTGTGACCGACAGTCCCACATTGGTTAATGTAGTAATTTGAACTTGAATATATAAGTCGTAGTCTCTCATATGGTTAACTTAAACTAATAAATATCACATTCCTCTTCATACACCTCTTGTTATTTGCCTTCACCGCGTTGCATAAAGGTGAGTTCAATCAAGAACCCTTTAAATTATATTGTAAATTTCTGTTGAATGTTGCAAAAGTGTCAATCAGTCATCTTCCAAAACATATATTTGCTTGTGTTAAATTAGAATTACTGTATGATGCTGCAGGTTATTCAACTGACTAAGTTTGATTACCGACTTGCAAACAAGTTGGACCCCGATCTGCAGAAACTGAGATGTAGAGTTAATTATCATGCTTTAAAATTTGCAGACCCAATCTTAGAAATGGGTGAAAAGTTAATCCAGAGAATGAAGGCAAAAAGCAAGCATTTCATTGCACTTCACCTGAGGTGAACTTTTTGACTTAATCATGTCATGTAATTAGTTCAGTATTTCATGTACTGATGCGGTGCTTTTGTCTGTCCCTAATTTTTAAAATGCAATCCATTTTTGATATTTTGACTTGCTACTATTTATGTCAGATTTTGACACAAAGCCTTGTAGTGGGAAGGGTTTACTCTAAAAAAAAAAAAATGTAGTGCTTTGTTATAATTCAAAAATTACCTGAAGGAATTATGAGTTCTTTTCTGCTATGATTCTAATTTTAAGGCAAAATGAATTCTTTTCAGCTATGTCTAATTATCTTTCGATTTAAGGCACTAATGCCTTATTTATTTTTATATGCAATGGTTTACAGTAATTTTTGTTTATGCTTTATTGGATATTTGTACCTTGGCTTATGATGCATGACAACAAATTCTGCGTAAGGTCATCTCCTTAACAATCTTTCAGTTGGTTCTTCATCTGTAACCTTTTTCTAAAGTTACAAGGAAAAAATAAATTAGGAACAGCATTTGAGTT
Organism: Dioscorea dumetorum; assembly: GCA_902712375.1. Classification (NCBI taxonomy): domain Eukaryota; kingdom Viridiplantae; phylum Streptophyta; class Magnoliopsida; order Dioscoreales; family Dioscoreaceae; genus Dioscorea; species Dioscorea dumetorum. Next base: position 76,925 of record CACTHL010000258.1, read on the forward strand.
ACAGTCGAACGCAGGTGGTCAGAGATCTTGTTGGACACCTTATGATGATGACTTATAAATTCTTTGTACAGAATAACACTACAAATATTTCGTAAGAAGTATTCTAATGATATTGGTTACATGATATAAATTGGTTAATAATTTAGAGACTGAGAATTATCATAACAAACACTGCAATTGTTAATCCATGATAGAAGTGGAAAATGCTTGTGGTGGTTTCATTTCTGTGGAAATAAAAGTGAAGGGCAGGTTACATCTTTTTGTCATGTATACAAGTTTGTTTAATAGTTTATTTGGTCCAAAATGTCTTGGGTTTGTCTAATAGAAATGTGCCCTTTTGAAAGAAGAGCTTACAAATTTGAGATGTTGTAGAAGTTTCCTTAAACAATGTTAAGTTGAGATAGTTGTTGGTGATTCCTCGGTATGCTGATTAATGAAGTCTCTCATATATGAGATTCTTTTGTTGTTTAACTACTGACTGGCCAAGTAGGCTTTGCAGCATACTGGTAGCAGCCATATGGATCGGAGATGTTGCAAAAGTTTCCTTAAACAATGTTAAGTTGAGATGGTTCATTGGTGATTCACGGTATGCTGATTAGTGAAGTCTCTCATATGCGAATATATGAGATTCTTCTGCTCACTGAACTATTGACTAGTCAAGCAGTCTTCGTAGTAGACGCACAGCAGCCACACGAATGCAGTGTCCATAAGTCCATTTCCTGTAGATAATTCTCATAGTTGACCTAATGTTGTACGTCTGGTTGATCCATCCATATTATTTTATTTTATTTTTAAAAAATCACCTAGCATTATGCCATGTAATGCAGCCGTTTCCAACTATCTCATTATAGCTACCTCATACATCATGCATACAAATAATCAAGAAGTTGCAACTATTGATTTAGACATATGCGCAACCTGGCTTGTGTTGCTATTTACAACAAATACACAGTTGCATTTTGCAGTGTGCTTGGCATAGTGTGTGTGTGTGTGTGTGTGTATATGTTGCTGATTAAATGATGCATAATCATTTGTTTGTTGGTTTAGGCATTACATTTCATTCTTGAAATTTGTAATATTGAAACATTCATGCATGGAGCTTCTCAGATTTACATTTCAGTTGCATTATCGTTTCTCAGGCGGTATAACTTTCACGTTTGGTTGTTTATTTTTTGGGGCTTAAATTGCTCGCTTCTCCTTGAAACTGTTTTACAGACTTAACTGAATATTTGTGTTGCCATTGTTATTTCCATTTCTTATGAAAGATATATTTCTGTGGCAGATTTGAGCCTGATATGCTTGCATTCTCTGGATGCTATTATGGAGGTGGAGAAAAGGAAAGGACGGAATTGGGGGCAATACGGAAGAGGTGGAAGACATTACATGTAAGGCATCAAGTCTTTTTACTCTCTGTTTGGACTAAAATCAGATTACCTTTTTCATACTTTCGTTACACATTGGGTATCTCATTCAGATAAGCAACCCGGACAAGGAACGGAGGCATGGAAAATGCCCACTAACTCCAGAAGAGGTGGGTCTTATGCTCAGGGGATTGGGCTTTGGTGCAGATGTTCATATTTATGTAGCATCAGGTGAAGTTTATGGAGGAGAAGAGTCTCTGGCACCATTGAAGGCTCTGTTTCCTAATTTCCATTCTAAAGAAACTCTAGCCAGCAAGGAAGAGCTGGCTCCATTCTTATCTTTCTCATCTCGAATGGCTGCACTAGATTTCGTTGTCTGTGATGGAAGTGATGTTTTTGTTACCAATAACAATGGCAACATGGCTAGAATGCTTGCTGGACGAAGGTATGTCTATTTTAGAATTCTGATAAGCGCTAATGTATCCATTTGTTCTAACGCAGTCTCGATTTGTTCTGCAGGAGATATTTTGGCCATAAGAGGACGATACGGCCAAATGCTAGAAAGCTCTACTCTTTATTTTTGAACAGATCCAACATGACATGGGAAGAATTTGCTTCGAAGGTTCTAACTTATCAGAAGGGATTTATTGGAGAACCAAATGAGGTAAGACCTGGTAGAGGTGAATTTCATGAAAACCCTTCGACATGTATATGTGAAAATAATATGTCAAGAGATGATTCTGGGCCACAAGATCAAGTCAAAGGTGGTAATCAAAATGAGAAGGGTCTCATAAGTAGGAATGTTGGCGAATCACCAGAGAACCACTCTAGTGGTGATGAGGAGCAGGAAATGGATTGGCTTGACTTCGATTATGGAGAAAATGCTCGCATGGTGAATATTTCTAACGGAACTGGATTGGAGTATGATTTCTTCCTCCGCTCCGAAGATCCTGATTTGGAAGAAATCCTTTCAGACTAGAAACATATTTTGGAACTTGGCCATTCTTTCTCAAATTTATTTGATGATCTGGAAGTTTGCTCACTGAGGAACTTTTTCATAGCCATGAGTGCTTCATTCCGTTGTATATAGAGCCGTGATGGAAGAACTGTACAGTGAAAATCCTTTCCAACTTGGCCGTTAAATCAAGAAGATATCACTTGCAGCAAAAACAACTTGGCAGTGCTTGAATTTTGATGGACAACGCTGATGAATATATAATTTTTTTTTTTTAATTTCTGTTTCCTTGTGAAATTGAGGGGCTACCGGAGTCAGTTCTCTTGAAAGGAAAAACAACATGAAATGACTTTGTTTATATTCAATTTTTAAAATGTCTATTCTTCCCCAAGCCTGAACAACACAATAACTCTTTGTTTTCTTATTGTCCAAATTTCCTTTCATGCATGATTTTTGAATGGAGAGTCTCCCGCTTAGACTTTCTCGTCACTAAATTTATTCTAGGGAAAGTTTCAAAAAAATAAAAAATTGTTGTTTTACTGCAAAAGAGGGATAGCAATTTTGTGTTTTTCCCATTGGTGGATACAAAGTTTCCAAGCAAAAAATCTGCCATGTGGCTTAAAAAAATATGATTTCAAAATGATTTTGCGTGGTTTTTAGAATTTTTGTTTTTTAATGAAATTTTGGGAGTGATTAATAAAGGAGAAAAAATATTTTTATTCTATATGGCTAATTTTTTAAGAAATAATAATTTTGCCATTAATAATGAAAAGCTAACACTTTTAAATAGGGGAAACTACAAGATTTTTTTTAAATGTCCGTTTAATTTTTTAATTTATCGCTATGTTCAACTTGTTATGCGATTTGAAGATTATGAGAAATTAATTATTTCATTTTCGTAAAATAGTCAATATTTAGTTGGCTATGATATGACGTTGAAAAACGCACTTCACATGATTTTGAATTCAAATTTAGGGGCAGTTTGTTTCACCGAAGTGGGTACCGAAGTGGCCACTTCCAGCCCACTTCGATGTGTTTGTTTCACTTATTTGAACCCGGAAGTGATGATGTGACAACTTCTGAGTTCGGGCACTTCAGTGTTTGACTTCAGCTGGAAAAGTCCCGAAGTCACCACTTCAGTCTCCCACTTCAGCCCACTTTGCAATATTATAAATATTCTCACTAATTAATAATTAAGCATAATATATTAACCGATTTAATTTAATTTAATAGCATGGTATTAAATTAATTATGTGATATACAAAATTTTTAATTTAATAAATAAATTATTTATTACCATCGTAATAAAGTAATTAAATCATTTAATTAAATCATATGATTTAATTAAATAAATGTAAAAAGCATAAAAGGGCAACTTTATCACCTCACCGAAGTGGAGATCATATCCCCACTTCAACCATCCAAACACAGGAAGTGATATCCGAAGTCTAGTTTTCAGCTTGAACCAAACACACTGAAGTTGAGAGTTCCAGCTGAACTGTTCACTTCCACCGAAGTGCCACTTCCAGACTTCCACCATTTCGTTAATTCACTTCCGAACCAAGCCGCCCCTAGTGCGAATGGGAAGTGAAATGAGAGATTTGGAACTATATTTTAATTATTTCCACAGTATGAAACAAAAGTATGTGCATATATATTATACCTTGCTGTTGTTGTAATCACTGTTACTATTCACAACGTTTGTTATTCAAAAAGATTTCATTGTTTTGACATTTTTGCCTGAATATTTCTGTCATAATCTAGGACTTTCAAGTTTGTCAAGCCATCAACCGGCTCACAAGCCAGAGTTTGATTTTAAAACTTAGTTTGGCTTGAAATGCCTGAGTTAATGTCATATAATTTAAAAATTATATGGCATATATTGAATTGGGTTAAAATGTAGTGGGCAAAAAATCACAAACCAGTCTTTGCTAGTTATAAGGTCTTATTGAATATACTGGCTCTGCATTTGGTTTGTCAAATAGAAATAAAAAAAAAAAGAAAATGATGATTATAATAATAATGATAATAGGAATGAAAAAATAAAGAGCGTGAAAGCCGTGTTTGAGATTGGATGTATAATTTATTAAAAATGAAAACAAGTAAGAAGACAAGATAATATATATATATATATATATATATATATATATATACTCATAATTACTTATAAATCCCCACAAGTTTGCAGTTTCCCGGATGGTCCCTGAAATGTTTCACTTTCCTATTTAGTCCTTCTTTTTCAATCTATTTCCCTTCAAATCCAAAAACGTGAACCAGCCGTTATGATGAAGCTAACGATGAGGAAAAATGTCTTTTTTGCCCCTTGTTCAAGTTTCAAAAAAATGGCGTGGAAATGTCGAGAATATCCTCAACGGCTTTGGGAACCGCCGAACGGTTGAGATAACCCACCGGGAGAAACCGTTCAAGCGGCTCTTGGTCTAATATTTATATGCGTTGGTGGTCGCAGTAGAGAGTTCTTTTGTTTCTTCTTCTCCATCTTGCGCCTACGACTCTCTTCTCCGTGTTCGGTGTTCGACGACGGTGTTATTCTCTTTTGCGGCGACGACTGACTTGTCATATGTCCTTCTTCGCACTCTCGGCCTTTTGCAAACACTCGCGAAACTTCCTGCAACAAAAACACAAGCGAAAAAGGTAAGAAGAAGTTGGGTAAGGAGAAGTCGACCGACTTCATGCTTTCGTGTGTATTTTTTGGTTTTGTTGTGTAGAATCCGACGTTTCTGTGTATTAGTTTGGGGTTTTTGGACTTTCTGTGTAATTTATCGTCTTCCTGTGTAATATCTCCATTTTCTGTATAACATCTGATCATTTTGTGTAATTTGAACTGAATACAGAAATGGCTGGAACTCTGGTCAATGGTAGGTGTTATCTGGCCCCTGTCGTGGATACGATATAAGGATTGAAAAAAGTTATGAACAATACCCACTCGAAGTTACTCCAACAGACCCCTTTTGCGCACCTGATGGACCTGCCGGCTGTGGTCCAAGAAAGGGGGGTTCTGGACACACTGCTCCGTATATACGATGCACGAACCGGAAGGTTCAAGATTGGAGAGAGCATGCTTCAGTTCAGGCCCGAGGACATCACCCTCGTAATGGGTGTCCCCAGCGTGGGCAAGATTGTCTCATTTACGCATGAGGGGGAGGAGGGAGCCTTTGAGTTTGAGCTTTCTTATCTGAACAAGTTACACAACCGGCATCGCGATGCTATCAAAGAGAACCTGTTCAGACTTGTGAGCGGGAATGTTGGAATGGGGGAGACTTTCGTGAAGCTCCTCGTGGTATTCTTGATAAGCACCATCTTCTTCCCCAACACCTCTTTGAATGCGCCCACCTTCCTGGCCAGGTACGCCGACAACTTAGATACTATCGGCGACTACGCCTGGGCGCATGCCATCCACAGATGGCTGATGGATGATCTTCCCAAGACTGCCGCACGGGTGCAGCTGCACTGCCAAGGGAAGTTGGACAGTGCCGGATATCTTAAAGGGTGCTCGGTCGCCCTCATTGTATGGTTCTACGAGGTGTCCGGCAGGCTGAAGAAACAACGCGTTGGTCGGACACCCCGTATACTATGTTACGAGGAAAGCACATTCACGAAGTCGACATCAATTGATCCGCTTTTGAAATCCCTGGAAGGGAAAGAGGCGAGTTCTCTTCTAATTTTTTGAATGTCTAATTGGTTGTTATTACTTGTTGATATTCTTGCTTTATGTGTAATATTGTTGTTTTCTGTGTATTATTGTATGTTTCTGGGTAATATACAGCCTTACTATGTACTATAGTACCTTTCTGTGTAGACTCCTGAATGTTCTGTGTAATATATTACGTTTCTGTGTATAATAATTATTTTCTGTGTAATATATTACCTTCCTGTGTGAAATAGTGCATGTTTTGTGTAATATATTACCTTCCTGTGTGAAATAGTGCATGTTCTGTGTAATATTTTACCTTCCTGTGTAACATATTCTTGTTCTGTGTAATGTACGATTCTTAGGCAGACATCTTACTTTTGCATCCTTTGCAGTTCTCTGACCTTGTTCCAGCCAACGATGAAGAAATGGCACTTGTTGGCCGTGCAACTGTACAGGGGGCTCAATCCGGCGATTCAAAAAGAGAGCCGACGGCCTTCACCGTCGAGGAGGACAGCAACAAAGAAAAAAAGAGGCCAAACAGCCGAAGAAGAAAAAGACCCGCGAAAGCAGAGAAGCCGACGACATGTCGGGAAACGGGGTGGGGACCATTCCCGCAAACCAATGTCCCAAAAAGGTCTCACCGTTAGTCGGCGGCCGAGACGACTGACAGGCCTGACGACGATCCGAACGGTGATGATGATGTCCGAGGTTTACTTCACCGCCTTCTTGCCGAGTTCAGTGTGCTGCGGGCTCGTATGGACGAGCGCGACGCCAAAGATGCTCTGCGAGATGTGCCAGATGAGTGGACGTCGCCGGTGGAAGAGGCAGACGTCAACCTGAATGAAGAAGTCGTCCCTCCTCGTCCTTCATCTACCCGTCCTCGGTTAGGTACGCCATTCAAACGGGTTGTCCGAAAGGTTATTCGTGATCACACCGCCGAGTCAATATCTCCAGCACCAGCAGAGGCCAGCAGAGAATCTCAATAGCCTGAGGTGTCGACCGTTGGTCCAGCAGAAGCCCAAGTGGATGAGCCGGTGGTCGCTTTAGAAGTAGACACGTCAATGGCCGCCGGGGATGTAAAAGATGCAACTAAGGAGGCACCCCTACCAGAGCGGTTCACCAAAGAAGGCCCAAGTGATGAGGGCCCCGCTGAAGAACGACCCAGTGATAAGGGACCCGATCGGCATCCCCAAAAGAGGGCTACACCGAAAAAGGCCACAGCGAAGAGGTCGGTCACAGAAGCAGTCCCCGACATGTATACAGTTGTCCGAGAAGTGGGACGACACGCAGACAGTGCCGCAGCTAAGGAAAATGACCAGAGGCCGGGCACCGACGACCCGCGGGAGAAAACGTCCCTCCCCATTGGCACAGTCATCCGACTCATCGGATGATTTATTCCCGGCGGCGATGCAGGCCGTTGACACTCTACTTGAAACACTTTCCGGTGGGAAGAGTGTTACAAAGGATACAGAAGAACAACTTGCGATCGTATCGTACGATCCCAAGCCGGAAACTCGGCCGTATACCGAGTTACAAATCCCGGCAAGGTCTGATTTCATGCCAAAGAAGAAGACATATCCTGGCTTTGCAAGGCTCAATCAGCTTGAACAGGCGCTGCGATTGATCTATAGTTGAACACACGCGTCGGCAGGTAATGTCTTCCTTCTTTCGTACGTATTTTAGATATTTCGTTCCCGAATAAGATATGCTATTTTGTGTTATGGGTGTATGTTCCGTTTAATATTATAGTTTTATGTGTAACATTGTATGTTTTCTGTGTAACATGGATATGCTATATGTAATATGTTTCGTTAATGTGTAATATTTACATTTCCTATGTAAGATACATAGTTTTTGTGTAATATATGCTGGTCCTGTATAATATTTACCTTTGTCGTGTATTATCTAGAGTTTCGTGTATTATTTGTCGTTTCGTGTAATATATCTAGTTCCTGTGTAATAATTGTAATTCCTGTGTAAGATAATATTCTATCTCGTTTATATTGCAGTTCCGTCATCTTGAGGGATGACTATGGGTACACAACCCGTCACAACCTCTTCATCTTGCTTGAAGGGAAGGAAGAAGTGCCCGACGACGTGGTGACCGTGCTCGTCCTAATGTTGCGTGAGGAGTTGTTGACAAAACCCAATGCGCATAAGCGGCGTGCCATTATCACGTTACCTCTGGCCCTTGCGATGCGGAAGTCGGAATACGCAGCCGACCAGGCGTTATGCATGATGGAGGAAGTCATCTTCCGTCATAAGACCGCGGAATTGATTCTTATGCCCATCGTCCTCTATGGGCATTACCATCTGTTCGTCCTCGACATTGCAGGGCAGGCTTATATGCATTACTCTTCCCTTCAATCTAAGACGTATGATGACGACGCTATAGAAATGGTAAGTTAAATCTGTACAACAAAGGTTAGTTATACACAGACAATACACTAACGCACTACTCTTTCTCGGTTTCTAGCGGGAGCTGTTCGAGTTCGTCATCGAGGTAAACACTGGCTGGAATCCCTTCAAGGCACTACCAATGATGCATGTCCGGTCTTACCCGCGACAACAATCTGGCAGTGTAGATTGCTCGGTCTTCCTGATTCGTTACATGGAGTAGATCCTTGATAACGAAACGCTTGACGTCACCCAGCCGGACGTCCTATTCCTACGTCTTCAATACGTCGCTCGGATATTGCTCGACGGTATTCACCAGAAGGCCAGTACAACAGACAAGGGACGGAAAGACGTTGAGTCGGGCGTAACGACGATACACAAGGACAAGGCACGAGAGGACAACGAGCGGACTCGGGTGGACAATGAACCCACAAGGTTGCAAGCGGCCATCCCCCCGAAATTGAACAAGGACAAGGCACAGAGGACGAAGTAACCAACCCCCCCCCCCCCCCAAAACTGAACAATTTAACAATTCATGTCAAACATTACATGTAATAGAATTACTAGATAGTTATGTCGTAACCCTTGTGGACATGTAATCTACTTAATATCATTAGCCTTGACATATGCGTGCATCTTGGCCCTGCCTATAATGATGTATATTACACAGATAATGAATATATTACACAGATAATGAAACAGTTAATGATGTATACTTCACATATACCATTATTTGTTACACAGATAATAGAGTATATTACACAGATAAAATGTATATTACATAGGTAATAATGTATATTACATAGGAACGTACCAGGTTTACACAGTTAGATAAGTATAATACACAGCTAGTAGTCCAACCCTTAAGAACCTTCTATCTTCAATAATCTGTTCGAGTTTTTTGTGTATCTCTGGACATAGTGCCGTATCCCACTCCTTTGATTGTGCGCATCTGTCGGCAATCATATTCATAAGTTTGAACCTGTGAGAATACACTTTCACTCACTTAGTCTTGTGTGTGAAAACAATTACACAGGTAAATATAACACATCAAAAACAAATATTACACAAAAACGTAAACTATTATGCAAGCATGTAATATATTACACAGGAATTTAGTATATTACACAGGAACATAATATATTACACAGGAAAGTACATCTCAACGTTGGAGTACATCTCACACCACCGCATACCCTTAAATAAATAATTAGCCTAGTGATCAATGTCCGACTTATACAGTAACTAATCATGGGCCTCTGGCGATATCATCGCCAGCTCGTAAACGGCATCGTCAAACTCTTTGGATGTGTAAGCGTACACAATTTTGACAATTATAGCCCAACATTGCTCTCGCAACGTTTTGCCAACTTTAGCATTCACTTTCATGAAGTTTGCCTCCAAATGTCGTAGGCAATACCCATGCGGTGATGACCAGAACACTCTCACAATCGAGTTTATAAGACCCTTCGACCGATCCGATACAAATGTAATCGCCTTCGACCGTTGTCAACAATCGCAAATGCCACATGGAAGAAGCCTTCGTTCCCATCTTTGCCGGTTGCCCCAGTAGAATCCCGCCGTACTTGCTGAGCAAGTGAGTTCCGTCAACAAATAACAATGGTCTGCACGCCTTTTTTGTGGAAGTTCGACCTTTTTTGCTTCTCTTGTGCTTTGTTTCTTGTGTAGAAGTTGTGTGTTTAAGTTTTTGTCGAGTTTTATTTTTTTGTTGGGATCTTAGTTAAGGTCTTTTTGAGAGGTTAATAGATGGGGGAAAAGTGTTTTAAAAGGTGTAAGCAAGGAAGGGGTCTTGCGGAGCCAAAAAAGGGGCCTTGCGGCCTCCCATGCGCCCGCATGGGAGCCCGCAAGGACCGCAGGCCAGAAGACCATGCGGGCGCATGGGAGGCCGCATGGCTTCCAGGATGGGGCCTCGCGGCCTCCCTTGCACCCGAAAGGGAGCCCGCGAGCCCTCCCGCGCTTGGGGGCCTATATATACCGATTTGAAACTCAAAGGGCCTTTATAAGACCCCATTTCCCTCTCTTTTTCTCCCCATCTTGAATCCTCATTCTCCCCTCCATTAGATCTTCATTCTTGAGCTCCAAGAAAGAAGAAAGGTGTTGATCTTCCCCTCTCCTCCATTGGTGATGAATCTCCTCTAGTTCTAGCAAGATTTAAGGTGGGTATTCTTCTCTTCTTCAATTCCTTGTTCTTTTATTCAATTCTCTTTATATCCATGAAGAATTAGTGTGGATTTAGTATGGATCTAATGTTTAAGTGGAATTTAACCATAGATCTTATGTTTGGATGGTATAGGAGTCTTGATTTCATGTTTTGGTGAAGAATGAAGGAGATCCTTCATTTCTAAACCCTTGATTCTTTTAGATCCGAATCCAATTAGGATATTCTTGATTTTATTTTGATTTTGAGGGTTTAAGGATTCTATTATTGTTAATTCTTGAATCTAGAGCACTTAGTAAACCCTAAAAGCCATGAGATCTAATTTTGGATCATTATTTCCTCCTTTGTTCATTGTTTGGGTTATGTGATTGATTCTTGTTTTTCTTGGATGGTTAATGGCTTCAAGGAGGTGGATCTAAAGGCAAGGGTAAAGATCAAGTAGGCGAGTGATCCAAGTGTTCGATCTCGCCAAGTTTGTGAGTAGGAATTGTTTAATTAAAGAGCTATGATCATGCTCGTTTGAATGTCCAATAATGCATGCTTTGAAATGAGAATTTATTGATTTCAATGGATTCTTGAAGTGTTTCTTGAAAACTGAAATTATGATGCTATATGATCTTCTTAATTCTTGATTTCATTTTAATGGACTCATGAGATGATTTCTTTGAGATCTAGAAACCATGATAGTTTATAATCTTGTTAAATTCTTGATTATTTATATTTCATGAGAATTGGAAAATCCTATGGTTTGAACTACATGTTTTCAAGATTTGTGAATTTGAGAATTCGATGTTCTTGTTATTTTGAATGAATAAGGGTCTATGTGAACCAAATTGAGATTCTCCACGACATTATCGTATTTGAAATGAATTTTCAAAGAATACTCTTGTATTGATATTCTTGATGAAAATGACATTATTGTCGATGCTTTCGCACAAGGATTTACTCTTGGATTAAGAGTTGTATTTTACGGGAATTTGTGATCCCTTGATGAGATATATGATTTTATAATGATACGTTTATGATTAACCTATTGGCAAACTATTTGTGATCTCTTGATGAGATATATGATGTTATATTGATGTGTTCATGATGAGCCTACGGGCGGGATGGATATCCCAAATGTTGATGGTGAGAGGGAAGGATCCCCGGTATCTTCGCGAAGCGAGTCTCCACGGACCGACCTAGTTGGGGTGGCGTGGCGTTCTCGGCCGACTCGCTCATTCGGGAGGCGCGTAGAGATCTTGAAGAGCCGTGTTGGGTTCTCGGTGGCACCACCCGGGATTCCCAACGGCCAACGCCAAGATACGTGCATCTTGGTGGCTGCGATCTAACCGCGGCCGCGGATTAGTGATGGAGGGTTTTTCATAGGCATGTGATACTAGCGATACGGGATTTATTGTGATTATCTTATAAATCCCTAGGTCGTTGAGTAAGAAAAGAGTATTTTCAGAATTTGGTTTTCATGATACGAGATTTACTACATTGATTACTTTATGAAACCTTGAAAAGTTGAGCATTCTGAAAAGAAGTATTTTAAAAATGGATTTCAAACGTATACCATTTTATAAATGATTTTCAAGGTTTCATTGATGCATTTTCTTGAGAAAGTTGATAAACACCTTTTATTGGATTGAGTGCCGACACTGGAATTACTACATTGGTTTATTTATAAATCATTGAGTAGTTGAGTATTTCAAAAAGGAGTTTTAAAACTTGAATTTTCAAATTTATATCATTTTATGAATGATTTCCCATAGATTTTTTTATAAATGCATTTCATTGAGGAAGTTTGAAAGTTTCTTATAATGAGTTGTACATATATATTTGTATGCATTGAAAGTAAGTACTTTAATTGTTGTTGAATATTGAAGTTTTGTTAATGGGCTTGCTTATAGACTCTTACTTGTGTGAAGTATAGCTCCATGTCCAGCCCCTCACTGAGTAACTTAGTTACTCACCCATTCTTCTTCTCTTCTTTACAGGTGTTAGCACGGCAGCAGGGCGTGAGACGTGATAGTGCTTGGCAGATCTATTCTTGCATTTACTTTTGAGTAGTGTATGATTCATAAACATTGTTTTCATGCATAAGATGGATCGACTAGGACCTATGTTTTCGTATTTTCATTTTGGTATTGAATAATCTTGATTGGTTCAGTCAGGATGTTAGGTTGTATGAGTTTTACGCCCAGGGTTTGGGGAAGACTATGATTGTGTCCATGATCATTGATGTTGTGATTTCCAGGGATATATGTACATACATGGTGTGAGTATGTTGATCTTGTACAGGGTTGTGGTTGAATACCTTAGATTTAGAGTATTATTGTGATAATGTTAATATTGTACAGGTAACAGGTTAGCCTTACGGCGATCTGAGGTTGAGGCAGATGCTTGACCTCCCCTGGGTTGTCGTGGCGGTAGTGCCATGGGCCAGGACCCGAGGGTCTGGCCATGACATTTTGAAACTGACTAAAGAAGCCCGAAAAGAGAAGAAAGCACGTTTAAATGACTCCGCAACGTTGGAGTACATCTCACACCACCGCATACCCTTAAATAAATAATTAGCCTAGTGATCAATGTCCGACTTATACAGTAACCAATCATGGGCCTCTGGCGATATCATCGCCAGCTCGTAAACGGCATCGTCAAACTCTTTGGATGTGTAAGCGTACACAATTTTGACAATTATAGACCAACATTGCTCTCGCAACGTTTTGCCAACTTTAGCATTCGCTTTCATGAAGTTTGCCTCCAAATGTCGTAGGCAATACCCATGCGGTGATGACCAGAACACTCTCACAATCAAGTTTATAAGACCCTTCGACCGATCCGATACAAATGTAATCGCCTTCGACCGTTGTCAACAATCGCAAATGCCACATGGAAGAAGCCTTCGTTCCCATCTTTGCCGGTTGCCCCAGTAGAATCCCGCCGTACTTGCTGAGCAAGTGAGTTCCGTCAACAAATAACAATGGTCTGCACGCCTTTTTTGTGGAAGTTCGACCTTTTTTGCTTCTCTTGTGCTTTGTTTCTTGTGTAGAAGTTGTGTGTTTAAGTTTTTGTCGAGTTTTATTTTTTTGTTGGGATCTTAGTTAAGGTCTTTTTGAGAGGTTAATAGATGGGGGAAAAGTGTTTTAAAAGGTGTAAGCAAGGAAGGGGTCTTGCGGGCACTTAGTGTGCCCGCAAGGAGCCAAAAAAGGGGCCTTGCGGCCTCCCATGCGCCCGCAAGGACCGCAGGCCACAACATTTTTACTTGACAAGTTTTCTTTTAATAAAACCTCAATCTTCTAAACTTGCGTAAAATACAGGTTTGATGTTGGATAAGAAGAAACAGAGATTAAGTTGGTAGTGTCGTAAAATGCTCTAAAAACTCATCTATTTTTTCTCCTCTTTTCCATTTTTCATTTAAAGAACAATACTTATAATGTCTATCACTCAGTTGAAGAGAAGCAAAAGTTGAATGACATTATCCAATATTAAATATCTTGAATTCCAACGGTGGGCACATCTAATTGCAAGCCAATACTAGTGTTATGTTATCAATTGCTCGCACACTTTCTTCAAATTTATTCATTCTCCTCTCTGAACCTTTCACATATTTGACAAATTCTTTGATCGTATGCAAAGCATCACTAGCTGCTTTCAAACCTTCTTGAACAATGAGATTCAATATGTGAGTAGAATAGTGAATATAAAAAAATTCATCATCATACAACAAACTATCCTGCAAGGAGTTCAGAATATCTTGCATAGTATCATTGTTGGATGCATTATTTAATGTTAATGAAAACACCTTTTTCTCAACTCCCCATGCTTTCAAAAATTCAAATAATTGTGTGGCCAATTCAACTCCCGAGTGTAGAGGCGGCATTGCAACAAAATTAAGAATTTTACTATTCAATACCCAATTTTTATTAATAAAATGTCCAGTCAAGCAAATATAGTCCTCACTAGTCCAAGCAGTCCACATATCTGATGGCATTTACTACTTTCAGTCCACATACCGAAAACATGCTTAAGTTTTTCTTTCTCCCTCATTTATTTTCTTGTAATGTAAAAAACAAGAGTATTTCTAGCAATACTAGCACATCAGAATTTACATATTCCATCAAAGCTCTAATGCCATCATATTCAACAAATGAAAATGGCAAATCATGTTTTATAATTGTAGTAGTTTATAAGTCATGTGCAATCTTTTGGTCTATTTTCTTAGATCTCATCTTTTGTTCATGATCAAGAAACATTTGCCCTACATTATTGAGCTTTAACATTTTGTAGTTATCTCTATGGCACTGTAATGTAGAAGTCCCATACTTTTTACCCCACATTTTTATTCTTTTTTACATCCCATGCATTCTGCTATGTATGCCATCTTGACCCCCTTTTATAAAACAAATTTCAGATATCTGAAAATTCTTTTAGCTTTTTAGCTGACTCTTTACCAAACTTAGTGTTTTTTTTTATTTTTCCTCATTTAATTTAATACTTG
This sequence comes from Dioscorea dumetorum, assembly GCA_902712375.1. Classification (NCBI taxonomy): domain Eukaryota; kingdom Viridiplantae; phylum Streptophyta; class Magnoliopsida; order Dioscoreales; family Dioscoreaceae; genus Dioscorea; species Dioscorea dumetorum. The sequence continues at coordinate 91,958 of CACTHL010000258.1, forward strand.
GATTCAAAGAAGTATACTTCATGATTTTTTTTATGCTGCAACTATGTATGAAAATATATAAGAGAAATCAATATGGTTATTTTTTTATTTAAAAAACCATATAAACAAGAGAATGTACCGCATCAAAGTAAATAGAGCGACATAGAAGTCAATAGTTGGCTAAATACCTTATGACGAATAAATACATTGATGCAAATTTAGAAAAGAAGCATGCCATGCATAATTACAAGACATCTATTTTTTTAATTTATTTTCAATTCCTCTTTTGATTGAAATGCTTTTGATGATGATTCTTGACCTTAAAGAAAAATAAGGAAACATAATTTGATGGAGAAAGTGACCCATAGAAACAAATTCCATTAGCAATTCCAATTAGGTGGGTTAATTTTTTTTGTAGGTCACTAAGTTTTGAACTTTTTTCATTAAGGTAACCATGTTTTGATTTGTATCAAAACGGTTACTAACTTTTGATTTTGTTTCTCCGGGAGGTTACTGGCGAGTGACCATAACCTTTCTGCTGACGTGGTTACCGGAATTTGCCTAGTCAGCATTAAGTTGCCACGTAACCAGCTAGCGTGGCGACCGGAAAAAAAGATTATATTTTGATAGGTTACTCAGGTTTCGACTTGTTTCATTAAGGTTACCAAGTTTCAATTTGTATCAAAATGGTTACTACAATTTGATTTTGTTTCTCCGGCAGGTGACCCGCAAGTAACCACATCCATCCTGCTGACATGTCGACCAGGAAAAACACAGTCACCCTGATGAGTTCACGTCACCAGGATGCCACATCAGCATTTGTCCACGTCACCAGGTGCCATATCAGCATTTGTCCACTTCACCATGTGGCCAAAAATTATATTACGTGGACAAATGCTGATGTGGCATCCTAGTGACATAGCCACATCAGGCTGATTGTGTTTTTTCGGTCAACACGTCAGCAGGATGGATGTGATTGCTTGCGGGTCACCTGCCGGAGAAACAAAATCAAATTGTAGTAACCGTTTTGATACAAATTGAAACTTGGTAACCTTAATGAAACAAGTCCAAACCTCAGTAACCTACCAAAATATAATCTTTTTTTCCGGTCGCCACGCCAGCTGGTTACGTGGCAACTTAATGCTGACTAGGCAAATTCCGGTAGCCACGTCAGCAGAAAGGTTATGGTCACTCGCCAGTAACCTCCCGGAGAAACAAAATCAAAAGTTAGTAACCGTTTTGATACAAATCAAAACATGGTTACCTTAATGAAAAAAGTTCAAAACTTAGTGACCTATAAAAAAATTAATCCCAATTAGGTGTCATGCATATCTTTAATGAGGAAAAGAATGTGTAGATAAAATTAACTTGAGTTAACTGAATTGAATTTAAAGCCAAACTATTTATTAAGCAATAACATCATCCAATCCTTGCATAGTAATATATTACTCTTAAACAACCAGTTGCACTTGTAAATAACCACCTGAATAATACTAAATAGTACTATAGCACTGTCTGATAACATGCATCATTGTAGCTAACCAATATTTAATAGCAACACCCATAGAACCCAAACTTTTATCTAAACTTCACTATGTGTATGATTAGATTAATATAAGTCCCCAATAACAAGGAGAAAAAGAATTAATATAACCAAGTAAGCCACACAGTACATCACAAGATAAACATAAAATATAATATATATAAGTATTATTATATATATTAATAGCTGAGATGGTCAAGGGCTTGGGCTTCCAGCAAACCATTATATAAATCACAATTACCCTTCACATAATAATTAGAAATTACAAAACAACCACATTTTGGATATTCTCAAATCAAAACCATCCATGATCCATGGTTTTCCATTAGAAGAAGATAAAGACTATAACAAAACATAAGAACAAGAAGACATAAGAATAAAGTAAGAAGAGGGCTCGACTCGGAGCCTCGGAGTTGGAGTTGACCTGAGGAGGCCGCTTGGCAATGATGGTGTGTTGTCACCACTGTGCTAACAAAGATTGAGTGTAGTGTTTCAGCTTTTTCAAGCGTGTGTTATTGTCTAAACTGTTTTAGAATAGTTGTGTCTTGAGCGTTAGCGCTTTTTGTCATTTTGGGGTAAAGCACAGCTCCCGAAGCAAGTACGGTCATGCTCTGGACAGTGCTCTTCTTGAGTTGTCTTGGACTTCATTGTCGGTGATTGTAGCTCAACTTGTAAAGTGCACAGGCATAAGTACGCCTATGCTTCAAGAGGACATTGGTGCTAGGGGTAGAGAAGTCATTCTTTTTTTGCCCCGTTTTTCCTGTAAAGTGCACCGGCATCAACATGCCCATGCTTCTGCCTGTGCTTGCATTGAGATGAGCATTTTTCACTCTTTTCAGAGAGAAGCACGACCAGGCTAGGATTTGCATGCCCGTGCTTTTAGTCATACACTTTTAGGGGTATCTAAAGTCTTGAACTTAAGTTCTAATTCTTATAAATTTCTTCTCCTTCCTCTTCTTCCCTTTGTTCCCATTTCTTTGAACGAGAAGAAGGAGCCGTTGCTTGGCCTCCCTCACTCCTTTTGGTTGAAGATCCTTTAAAGGTGAGCTCTCCTTCTTCCTCCTCTTTCTCATGTTCCTCTTGGTTTTGAATGAGCATGTTAGCCCTAAGTTTTTAGACTTTGAATCTTTGCTTGTTGTTGATGATTTTTTCAATGCCTTGTTAGATTTCCTTGACTCTCCCTTGTATCATGAGAGGGATCCACACTCTCTACTTTGATGAAACCTTGGATCCTTTTGTTCTTGAAAGTGAGGTTACTGTAGCATGCTGCCTTAGCACCGAGAAATCCTTTGCAAAACATCTAATTTCATGGTTGTGTTGAAATTTTATCTACCAAAAAATTCTTTAGAACTCTTAAAGCTCAAGTTTAGGCCATACCTAAGCCTTATTAGGGTCTCTTGGCTTGTAGCATGAAGAAATTCATGGCTGCTTGTTTTTCTTGTGTTTTACTCTTAGTTTTGTGCCTTTGGCATGTGTTGGTGTAGGTGGTGAGAACTCAGCCCGAGATAAGGAACCAGCGGAGGAGTAGCGTCATGGAGGAGTCGATTTTCGTAGTCTGTGTGTGGGTTATGATTGCACAATTCTAGTAGATTTCTCTCTATATATATTTATAGTTGATTTTAATGAAATATTTGGATTCATCATGATGAATTGATGATTTGATTGGTTTGAAAGAAATTTTCATGCTTTATATTTTATAAGCAAAACTCTATACGCTAGAGAAAAATGATTATTGCTATGTTGTTATATTGGATTGAATTGAATTGTGGAACTTCATACACATGCTATTCTCTTAGCTTTGATTTATATGATAGCAATGTTTATCACCAATATGTGGATAGTTATCCTAAACAAAGACTCTGTGAAATGATTTACATAAATATTATGGATGATACACTTCTTTTGGTTTTGTTAGTGATAGGGTTGGAATCTGCCTACTGCAGTAAGGGGTCCTCACGGGCTAGCTTTTAGAGATGGCATGGTAGACCCAGCTGATCTGTCCACTTTAGGTGACGCGTAGAGTCCTGACTGGATCAACATTGGGAGTCCAGAGTCATCACACAATATCGTAAAATTGTATAAAGCTATTTCAAAGCATGCAAAAGCAAAAGCAAAAATTACAATATCATCTAATCGATTTGATAAGTGCCATAAATGAATTACTTATAATTAAATATAAGTTTGGAAAAAGTCTCCTTTGATGTTCCAAATATTTTCTTGAATGTGTTAAATTTGTTCCTTATATCATCCTAGATCTTCTATTGTCGAATAAAAGTTTCATGCCTCTAAATCACATGCCAAAATCTAGAAACAGCCTCCTCTTCTATTCTAAAATAGCGGCTAGGGTTGGAAAGAAAAGAGAGATTGGGGAATTGATCTCACTAGAGAGAAAAATTCTTTGATTCCCATCTAGTATCAAGGAATAGTCATATTTATAGGGAATTTATAAAACATGATAAATGTTATTTATTATGAACGAAATATAATTCTCAAACCAACTAAAACCCTTTTTTTCAGGAAGTCCTTATAATTTTGATTAATTATTCAATTTTAATTAAAATTAAAATTTAAGACAAACTCGTTAAATTTAGAAGGAAATTAATTTTGAAATTTTTTAAGTGTGACTCTTTAAATTCATCCCAATTGGGAATGGAAGGATATCAAAAGATGTAGGTGACACCTAGTCAGTCCCGTGGCCCCAAGTCATAGCCAAATCAAAAGGGAATGTACAGATCATTGCAAACCTTTCTGATTATGATTACTGTATGTGTATAAGCTTTTGCTTTTGACTCCCAATTGAGCGAGAGCCATGAAAAATGTCAATCTCACTTTACTCAATCATATGCTAATAATCATAGTGGACTAAGATTATGAAACTACCTTTTGTATCTCATAAGATTAGTGTGACTGCTTTGGTGAAGGTTTTCTATTCTTACTTACATTTACACATGATTGATAGGATATTATCTCTTTTACTTTCAGGAGAGTGAACTCCTTCTTAGTGATTGCTCACAATTGTTATTTGCTCTATATAGCCGCTTTTCGAGATTAACTCTACGAAAAGATAAACTAAGTCTAACTACAGTAGTAACAAACTAAACGTGACAAGCACATCATGATTATGTTGCTTCAAATCAAATGTCCACTCATATAACCATAATTAACAATCGCAATTATTGACGATGAAAGAGTAAAACCTATGTGATTAAATTGTGACGAGTTATGTTTGAATACACCAATCCCATCATTTGTCCGTGACACATGCTTCCACTATGCCATACTGCTTAACTGGCACTTTTTGTCAAAACATATTGTTAGGTGGAAAAGATCACAGGTCTTTCATTACTGAAAAATAACAATGTAAAAGATATATATAGATACACAGGTATATAAATATGGTAGCTATACAAATATGGATATACAGCTGTATACACAGCTGTATTCCCTAACACCCCCACCCCCATAAACTCACGGGGGATCAGACATCGAGAGTTTGGGCAAGAGAAAATCATGTTGCGCCCTTGTCTGAGATTTAATAAACAGATCCGCAAGCTGACGCTCAGAAGGAACAAACTGGGGAGCCAGGATGCCTTTGCTGTACTGATCACGCAAGAAGAAAGCGTCAACACCAATATGCTTGGAGAGGGAATGTTTGACAGGATTCAAAGTGATCTGAATGGCACTGGTGTTGTCACAATGTAGAGTAGTAGGAGCATGCGAGACAACACCAAGATCATGCAGAAGCCAACATAACCAAACAATCTCCTCAGCAGTAGTAGCCATAGCGCGAAACTCCGCCTCAGTGCTATACCGAGAAATATTTGTTTGCTTCTTGGACTTCCAGGCAATGAGAGAAGAGCCCAAGAACAAACAGAATCCAGTAACAGAACGACGATCAGATGGATCACTAGCACAGGTAGCATCAGAATAGGAACGGAGCTCCAGAGAACTGTGCTGAGAGAAAAGACGGCCTCGAGACGGAGTTGCCCGAAGATAACGCAAAAGCCTCAAAAGATGGGCATAAAGAACAGAAGTAGGTGCACTAACAAACTGACTCAAAACATGCATAACATAAGCAATGTCTGGTCGAGTGAGGGTAAGATAGACCAAGCTCCCAACTAAGTAACGATAGCGTGTCAGATCAGATAAGGTAGTCCCCTCATCAGCACGCAACTGAAGATGTAGCTCCATAGGAGTGGTCACAACACAAGAGTCAGAGAGAGCTGCCCGTGCTAGGATATCAGATGTGTAACGCTGCTGGGACAACCGAAAACCAAGTAGAAGCAAAGTGACCTCAATGCCCAAAAAATAGCTCAATCGACCAAGATCAGTCATCCTGGAAATGTTCTTTGAAGGTGATGCTTAACAAAATCCACATGAGCGGGGTCATCACCAGTGATGATCATATCATCCACATAAAGCAACATCGAGTCCGACCACGAGAGGAAGAGTGTACAAACAAAGCTGGATCATGCGGACTAGGTTGAAAACTAGCAAAGCAACCACAGCGAGAACTGAAACGCTAAAAACTAGGCCCGAGGAGCCTGTTTGAGACCATAGAGACACGCCGTAGGCGACAGACCAAACTAGAAGGAGAAGAAAAGCCAGGAGGAGGAAGCATGTAAACCTCCTGCTGAAGATCCCCGTGAAGAAAAGCATTCTTCACATCAAGCTGAAAGAGGAACCATCAATGAACAACAGCTACAACAATAAGAGCTCGAATGGTAGTCATATGAGCCACGAGAGCAAAAGTCTCATCATAATCACGTCCCTGCTCCTGCTGAAAACCACGAGCCACAAGATGAGCCTTGTACCGTTCTACAGAACCGTCAGAGCGAGTCTTGACTTTATCGACCCACTTGCAGGTAATGGGAACAGCACCAGGAGGAAGGGGAACTAAATCCCATATAGAGGTGCGCTCGAGCGCCTCCAACTCAGCAGACATAGCAGCCTGCCACTCAGGTATTTAGACAGCCTCGCGGTAAGAGGCTGGCTCTGGAGGGCCACTGGAGGGAGGAATAGGTAGGTCAAGAAGCTCAGAGGCAAGATTAAGGCGGTCAGGGGGATGATGATCGCGAAGAGGATAGCGACGTGCAGGGGGATCATCCGCAGGGGACACATCAGAGGAAGCCTTTGGCGCCGGGGGTGACTGCTCAAGAAGAGGAAGAGCGGGAATAGGAACCTAGACAGGAAGGTCAGCAATCAACGGAGAAACAGATGGAGGAGAGGATGAACGAGATATAGGTGGAGGTGGGGACAGAGGAGGTGGTGAGGACATAATGAGAAACTGAACATCGGTCGATGTAATAGAGGAGTGAGAAGAAGAGGAAGAAGGGACAGAAACGACGATCCTCAACAAAGAAGACATCATGCGAGATACGGAGGTGGAATACAACATGATCATAACACCGATAGCCTTTGTGCTAAAGACTATAACCAAGGAAGACACAAGGAACAGACTGAGCAGAAAGTTTAGTCCTCTCTTGAGGCAAAAGAAGGACATAACACAAACAACCAAACACACGAAGGTGAGAATAATGGTGTGAACTGGAGAAAAAACACTCCCCTAGACTATGACCCTGAAGAAAAGAAGCGGGTTGAAGATTGATGAGATAGACAGCAGTAGAGACAGCGTCAGCCCAGAAGTGAGGAGGAACATGAGAGGCAATGAGAAGAGTACGAGCGGTCTCAAGAATATAACGATGTTTCCTTTCTGCAGTGCCATTCTGAGCATGAGCACCAGGACAAGAGAGCTGAGGAAGAGTGCCGTGGGAGGCAAGAAGCTCACGAAACTCATGAGAAAGATACTCCCCCCTGAATCGGAACGGAAAGTACGAATGGTGGCAGAAAACTGGGTGCGCACCATACTAGAGAAATCAACATAAACCTTAAAAAACTCGGAACGAGAACGCATAAAATAAATCCAAGTGTAACGAGAGAAATCATCAACAAAAATAACATAATAACGATGTCCACCTTTGGAGACAAATGGGGCAAGGCCAAAAACATCCGAATGAACTAATTCAAACGGAGAAATAGACCTAGACACACTTGAAGGATACGGGAGTTGTAACTGTTTGCCAAGCTTACAACCTGAACAAGAATGAGAACTATCAACTGAAACACCACCTAAAACACCCTTATGAATAAGAGAAGACATACGAGAACCACTAGGATGTCCAAGACGATGATGCTACTGATGGAAACGAGCAGAAAAAAAACAAGAAACAGATGCAGCTGGTAAAGTTGAGGAGGACGGAAGACGAAGATGATCGAGCACATACACCCCATTATGGCGATGGCCAGCGCCAATGAGGGTCCCTGTAAGACGATCCTGCACACCACAACCAAACTCGTAAAAAATAACAAGATAGCCAAGAGAGGCGAGCTAGCTAGCAGAAATAAGGTTCATGGAGAGCTGGGGTACAAAGGCAACATCATGAATATGAAAATGTGTGGTGTGTAAGAGGCCACGACTAGGGACAGGAAGGGTTGTGCCATTAGCGATAATGACATGAAGATCAGAAGAAAAAGGGTGAAGAGAGTGAACGTGGGTAGCATCATAGGTCATATGAAAAGAAGCTCCAGAGTCAAGCAACCAAGAGGATGAAGAAGTACCTGTAGGGGCAGATGCGACTGATGGGTGAGTGGAGACGTCTGAGGCATCCTGAGTGAGTACTCGGAGCCGAAGAAGGAGAAATCGACTCTGGAAAACCGCCGAATAAGCCGCCGAAACTGCTCAACAGACAACGGACCACCCTGAGGAGCTGAGAGTGGGGTGGGGGCTATGCACTGCTGTACTGTTAGCTGAGCCCGTTGTAGCTTGCGACACTTAGTACGAACATGACCAAGAGCATGGCAGTAGTGACACCGAACTGACCCTCGATGGGGTGCACTAGAAACCAGTCCCTGAGACTGAGAAAGAGGACAAACAGCAGCGCTAAGACCAGGAGACGACATCAAAGGAGCAGTGGTCGGCACTGGGTTCTGCTAGGGAGTAACAAGAACAGAGTGAGGAGCAGCAGATGGTGGAACCACATCTAAGGACCGAATATGAGTCTCCTCAGCAAGTACTTAAGCCAGAGTATCACTAGCAGACGGAAGTGTAACTCAGGTCGGAGAAGGAGAGGGTGTCATCTCATCACACTGATGCCATAAGTCACTGAGCACGGCAAAAAAAATCCGAGACAGAGTTCTCACGCTGATAGGCGGAGGTGAGAGTCTGTAGCAAGGAGTAGCGCAACGCCTGACTGGAAGGAAGATAGAGTGCGCAGATGATCCCAAATCGCCTTGGCCATAGAAAAATCACAAACAACCAAATAAATAGGAAGCTCACAGGATTGACATATGATAGCAATGGTATGAGCATCATCCTCAATCCACTTGAGCAAGTCAGCAGACGGGGAAGAGGACGCACTGGTAACTGTAGACGAAGAGGAGCTAGAAGAGGGGGTAGTAGAAGAAACTCGAGGCGGACGGGTACCATCAACATGACCCCAAAGATTAAGTCCGCGAAGGAGCACACGTAGAGTGGAAGACCATGCTTTATAATTCTTGCCATTAAGCATGACATCCGTCTTTTATAGATAAGAGACCTGGGCAGAGGTCATGGAGTACCTACACAAAGCACGAGGCGCGGGCACAGGGCGCGTGGGCCGGGGGTACGCGCAGCGGGCAGCGAGCGGCGGGGCCGGGGGCGGCGGGCGTGCGCAAGCGGCCGATGCGCTGGGGCCGAGGATGGCGGACGCGCGGGGGCGAGAGGACGGCGGGCACGTGGGCGGCGCCGGGTCCGTGAGCGCGCGGGGCCAAGGGCGAGCGGGTGCAAAGGGCGACGGGCGCGCACGGGGCAGAGGGTGGCGGGCACGTGGGCTGCGCGGGGCGGGGGGGGGGGTGCGGAAAAAAAAAAGGTTTAGGAGAACTTCTCTGATACCATGTTAGGTGGAAAAGATCACAAGTCTTTCATTACTGAAAAATAACAATGTACAAGATATATATAGATACACAGGTATATAAATATGGTAGCTATACAAATATGGATATACAGCTGTATATACAGTTGTATTCCCTAACACATATATCATACAAATACTCATCAATCTTTAATGTCTAATTAAACATTGCAATTATCTAAGTGTAAAAGTTATAAATTCTTCGACTGTTATTCTAATTATCTCATAATGATGAGAAGATTTAACTTGGTACATACCGACTATAATGCTCAAACTTATTAAAATGATAATACAAAATTTATATTAACATTAAAATAAATATCCACTACTAATAATAAAAATGTATAATACAAATGAAATGACCTAATAAAAATTTTCTCATTAGTGTTGGAGGGCATACTCTTAACAAAAAGATAATGATCATTATATGTTTTATTTCAATCTTCAATCATCATGAAGATTCTATTCTGATTAAGGATTTAAAGCACGCATGCGATGTTAATTTGTTATTTTTCATATATGCTATATTCTATCTTAGATTGCCTTTTCTCATTATGAATGTATTACAAATTCTACTGTTATAGAATTCTTTTTTTTCTCTAATATCTTATCTTATCACAGATGGAGTTAGTACCACTTTTATAATGGGAGAGTGATATACTTTTATTTCTATAAAATTCAACTGATTCTTGCATTACTTCTTTTTGTTTTCAATCTCCATGGAGGTTGACTTTTTATTCATTTTGGAGTTTATTAGGGTTTGCAACGTGGCCATAACACTGCAAACCATAAATCTATCAAAACATATAAACCACTCAAAGCGTATTTGTATGACATGCAAGTATGTTTCTTGACATGGATAAGGCTAAATCCACACCACCTTCAGAACTTATCCAAATCTAATGTGCAACGATTGGTGGAAACCAACAAAAACATCATTATCATTATACTATATACCATATTTATACTACCTTTGATCATGAATTCCATCTCACTTCTTTGTTCTTTTTGAGTGGTGGAAACTCACAAACCTATCAACACATTACAATCCCACATACCATATGATACTACCTTTCTTCATGTGAGCCATCTTATTCCCTCTCTTCTTTTAGGCTTTCCTCATCTAAAGAAAGCAACCCTGTGTTATCGCCAACCATGAATTCTCATGCTCTTCCATCGTTGTTGACGTGGCGACTTCCCAGCCACTCATCTTTGCGTTTATCCAAATATCAACTTCAGCGCCACGTTCCCATTCCACAGCTTCGTGACACATGGCGGTATCTAGTACATCACGTGTATCGTGTCGGATATTCAGACTAGAACAAGGATTTGCTGTATGCTATGGAGCAGCGCACAGCTTCTTTGCCCAATCATAGCCTTAAGATAGGTCCTCAAGATTCCGTATGGCAATCTCAAGGTATTTTAGATGAAGATGACATTGGGAGCAGTATGATCCATCCATTCAGATTCGGAGGATCAAGTTAGTGAGAATCTTGTCGGACATTCGCTGATGGTGCCTCATCGAATCTGGAATCTTGTTTGAAATGTTGGCGAGTGTGATACTGATTGGTCTTTTTATAATACATTTATAATCACTTGTTTAGGTATCTGTAATGATTTAATATCTATTTTATTAGTTTAATGCTTTTTATATTATTTTATTTTATTATAAAATAGTTTTATTAATAAAATTAATCAATGGAAATGTGTACATTGAAAACAATGACTTTTTGAGATTACAATAAACCTCGATAAATTAATAATCTTAATTAAAATAATTTCTTTTTATGGTCAGATTTGGGCTAATATGTTAAATTAATAATTTTATTAAATAAATAAGATAATTATTTTTTTAACTGTTTAAAACTCAACGAAAATATAAATTAATAATTTATCTAATAAATTATAAAGAGTACTATACAAAATTCATAACATTGGAAAGTTTTAAGATCTTTAAGACTCAACGGAAATATAAATTAATAAGTTATCTGATAAATTATAAAAATTACTATACAAAATTTATAACCTCGAAGAGTTTTAAGACTATATCATTTTAAAATTTTACCCTTTTCCAAAATATATATCTAAAAATTATTTGTTCATTCTTTATCTATAAACTAAGTTCAATCATAGCTGTAATTGTTTTTGCAAAATAAACACCGATTTGGTACATTATGGCTACATTGCACAAGTAATTTTTTAAAATTTTTATTAATTAAAAATCTTTTTTTGGAAAAATATCCGATAAAACACAATTATTATGTTAATCTTGATGATCAACTGTGTATCCATTACCCTTGGCCTTGAGTAATCTTTTCATTTCTACATATAATTTTGATATCTTTGTTTTCTTTTGTTTTTGTTTTCCAAATAGTATAAAATATACAAAGACCCTTAATAAATTAATAGATATTCATTTATCGATAAATAAATAACCTTTATAAAATAATAATTCATCTTAGTCCTACTAGTTTTATAGAGGTTTTACTGTATATGCATTTTATAATTTTAAAAATATTTTCTTAGTTTTAATGATTAAGAATAAAAAGATACAAGTTTAGCAATAATTTTATGTGCATATCTATTTCTATTGTATGTTCTCTATAATAGTAATTTAGTTTGTGGGTCTTTTATGCTCACATGTCTTTGTTTATATGTCAAATGTAATGAATGCCAATCAATTTTTAATGATTTAAATTATATAACTTGAGTTTTATAAGTTCTATTTGAAACAATTGCATATCGTTTTTATTCATTGTCTGAAATAGCAAATTAATACATGAACTTAACTAAAACTGCTAAGACTAGTAGCACTATTTTTGTTTTAAATTTTCCATCTTTGCATAATTTGAGTTGAGCCCTTTTGACTTCATAAGCACTTCACTGTCTCTTGACTTTCCCACCAAAGAGCAAATTTGAATACACCTCATTGGATACATTGACCTTGATACTCTTCAAGTTGTTTCCACTATTTATCATCGCTTAGAAGACTCTTTCTTTATCATTGCGTGAGAGATGTCTCTTTGTATCTCATAATCATCATTTAAGAGGCTTGTTTTTTTTCTTGGGTGTCTTTGCGATTTGACTGATGGTGGTCACTTCCTTTTTAACTGTTTAAATTTAAATGGTCTCTTCTCTTTATTTATTGAGAAACACTCTTGTTTATTATTGCTTGAAAGAATTTTCTTGCCCATTTGTTAAATATATTTCCTCATTCATTATTTAATAGAATCTCCTTTTTCTATATATATATATATATATATATATATATGCCTCCTCTTCATTATTGAAAGAATTTCTTTTTTTATTAACCACTCGAGCAGTCTTAAAATTATTTTTTCAAGTGTTAGTACTGAGAAGCCATATAAAATACTATTAAGTGTAAATAAGGTACCACAGTGATCATCCTTTTGTCTTTGCCTTTAATAATTACAGATGTCAAGTGTCATTTGTTAACTATATTGATGCCTCATTAAATTAAGATCTAACATTTCTGATCATCAAGAGGAATAGTGAGACAGTGTCATTTGTTAACTATACTGATGCTTCATTAAATTAAGCTTTAACCTTTTTTATCATCAGTAGTGAGGCTTTCTTAAAAAAAGTAGTCAAATTCTGTTTCAATCTACACAGTAGGTCTTTAGTTTTGATGAGTGCTTATATATGCATATTTAGCTATTATCATTACAGTAGGTCATTAGCTTTGATAAGTGCTTATATGTGCATATTTAGCTATTATCATTAACGTAGGTCTTTAGCTTTGGTAAGTGCTTATATATGCCTCTTTAGCTATTATCATTGTGAGTACTTTGCATGTCAATGTGACAAATTTGACTTACCTAGTACTTAGGTTATTGTTTTTATGCATTCATGGTTTTAAAAAACATATGAAGCAAAAGGGAATATTTTGAGGCAATTCTAGAGAAAGAAGACTGAATTCAGAACAGTCTAAAGAGCAGTACTAGCATTCATACACCCATAAGCATGATAATGTAATCCCTCATCAAAAGTACAAGAGGATGACTTAGAGTCGACGCTTACAAATAGGCATGGCCGTAACACCCAAGCTAAGGGTTGATGACCTTACACTTGGTCAGCGGAAGTACATTTCAACATAGACTAAGCTATGAGGGCGCATAGCTGCGTAGATTGGGTAGCGCGCGATTAGCGCGAGGTATGTGTTATGTCGTGACCATGAGCGGGTGACTGATGAGCGCGTGGGGAAGGCACGCCCATACCAAGAGTCAAGTGTTGCAGACTTAGATTATTTAGAGTGCGGATCTCTACCAAATCTAGACGGGGTGGGACACTTGATCAGGCCGGGAGACGCAGATACTGATTCCGGATTTGACAAGGTTTTACGCAGGCGTATGCAAGTGGTCACGCGGTCGGGAGCGTGGTTGAGCAAGGGGCGAGGATGGCACGCGATATTACAGCACGTGACCGGTACTGCTGCGCTGTGACCAAGGGTGGATGGTTGAAGCTACAGTCACATCGGTGGACACTGCAAGCCAAGTGAAATCAGGGACTTCACGCCAGACCTATATTGGGCATGGAGCTCAATTAACTTTGGATATGGGGTAGCTCTTGTAATAGGATCTAGTGTGTCTTTGAGGGGCGACAAGGCTTCTTGGTGATGGTTTTTGGCCATGGTTGTAAGCATTTCTCAATCTAAGAAAGTTTATGTTTTTCTCTCTTTAAAATGGGTTTCATGTGTTGTGTTTCTCGTATCGTGAATGTTTTCCGGTTTTGCTAGCTTCCTTTATTCCGTTGTGCTTGTGATGCAAACAGGAGTTTATTAACTGTTGTTCTTGTAAGGAAGGCTAACCTGTCACTATGGTGCGTATCAGGTGCCGTATGGCCGAAGGTGATCGGTTGAGACCATGACACTAGCCATATGGATGATCTTATAGCCGTGAGTAATCCCTAGCCATACAAACCATGCGGCCTTTTACAATCAATTCAATATCCTAGCCCAGAGCTTAATGGCAATCATAGGATATTCTTTGTTTGGGCACCCCTGTTTCATGCTTGATACTCCTAGGTGCATCATCGTTGCATCAGTAGCTTTTGTTTAGTCAGTAGGCATATCTTTATTTTTGAATTCTCATTACCGTCATTAGGTTAGATAATCAGAGAGTTTAGCTACTATTAGTATTTGTTCAACATGTGCACTTGCATTAACTTGTAGGCATAGCTGTCACTGGTCCAGCTTTTTATGTAGTCTTCATCGATCCTTATGAGTACCAAAAGCATGAGGCTCTCTTAAAGGGAGTTAGCTTTACATGTTTTCACCAACTTTGTGTGTTAGGAGGCAAAGGTGATCTCTCTGAAGAGAGAATCCAAACATTGCCTTGACCCATAATCTATGTTATTTTCATTAATCTTTGTGAATGTAAAAAATATAGTGAGACGCTTTTGAAGAAAGCAGTAAACATTGCTTTAGCTTCACAACAAGTCTTTATTTTCACACATTGTTTGCATTAACTATTACGAGTGCAAGAGACAATCACAAGACATCTTGAAGAAATGTTAGTTTGAATTCTATTAGAACAACTTCGTGATGATATTAATCTAGTCTGAATTCAAACTGAATTAAGTGGTCCATGACTTAATCATAAGAATCCTAAGCTAATCCTAATTTGACAATTTGGATAATAATCTACTTAGTGTTTTAAGTGGAGTTAATCTTTTGATGGTAAGGGTTATATATAGGACAGCACCAAGGGTCCCCAATCTATTATTCTTAAGAATACCCAGCTCTATCAATAGAGAGAACGAGATAGATTGGAAGAGCCTTTGGTTTCATCAAGTGCTTAGGTTTTCCTCAAGTGCAGATTTCGTTTCCTCAAGTGAAAACCAATAAAAAAGTGCAAATCTTGATCTCTTCAACTCCTATTTAACTTGCTATGATTGGAGTATGTGATCCTGCTTCTACTATAATCAACTATATGATTAATGCAACATATTAGATGTTGTACTCTGGTTTTGGTATGCGACATATTTGGGTGTTTAGATGTCGTATACCATACTCTGAACTTTGGATTTCTAATAGAAAACACTCAAACACTACTTTGACTATGCAATATGTTCTTTACTTTGCATGTTATTTTAATCAACTCTTGTGAGTGTTAAAAGACAATAGTTAGACTTTTTTTAAAGAAAGTAGTCAAATGTTGCTTTGACTGCCGATTTTTCACATTATAGGTTGTCCTCATTGACCCTGTTAAATATCAAAGAACAATGGTAAAACTTTGTCAAAGAGAGTAGTCAAATATTAATGCTTTGATCTCACAATAAGTTTTTGGCTTCAAATATTGTTTTCATCAATCCTATGTGAATCACAGGAAACAACGATGAAGTTTTGTCAAAGAGAACAGTACAACCAAATATTACTTTGATCTCATAGTGCATTATTACAACTTATGTTGTTTTCATCAACCTATGCAAGTGTTAAAGAAATAATGATGAGGCTTTCATAAAGAGATCAACCAAAGATGACTTTGATGACACAATCCGTTTTTAACTTCACATATTTTCATTAGAACTATAAGTGTTAAAAGGCAAATGATAACACTCTTATGAAATGAACAATCAAGTGTTATTTTTATCACTATGGAGCGGTTTGATTCGGGTTAATAAGATATTACCGCGTAATGAGATTATCTGAAAATGTTATATGACTGAAAATGTTGTAGTAATTTGATATTAATATGTTTGGATGGGAACTCATATGAACGGGAATAGTTCATTACCGCGTTTGGTTGGTTGGTTATGGTAATCAATTTGGTAAAGTATGAAAATCCCCAAAATACCCTTCAACCTTAAAAGACTCTACTCATCCAAATCATACATATAGCCTATATATATATATATCAAAAACCCTTGTGATATATTTAAAAAGAATAATAATTCAAATTTGTTCAATAGAAAAGATTCTTATGAAGTTTTTATATCACTCCCTGCGTTTTTTTAAAATTATTATTTAAAAAAAGGGGTATATTTGATCTAAAAAAAAATCACATTACCATCTCTTTGGTAATCAAAGATGCCAACCTATTTTGGTGGTGATGAAATTACCAAATTCTTTGGTAATATTTCAAGGATGGTAATATTATATTACCATCAACATTACCATTGATCCTAATCCAAACGTGGTAATCTTTTCACATTACCACGTAACACCTATAGGTCTTATAAAATTTTCAGATTACCGCCAACCGCCAACTTGGTAATCTGGATTACCACCTATTTTGGTGGTAATCATATTACCACCTCATCTGGTAATCTTTTCACTATTGGTAATCTCACATTACCATTCACATTACCATTGCTACAGTAACCAAACATTTTCACATTACCGCCAGATTCCCGGTAATGTTTTCACATTACTGCGAACCAAACGGCCCCATAGTAATGTTCTTACATTACCGTAAACCAAACGGCACCTATAGGTCTTATAGATGAGGTCTTGCAAATTTACCAAGAACCCTTGTCATTGCAAAAATTACAAATAATCCCCTTTTTATTTCATTTTTGCATTTTAACCCCTCTAATGTTACTTTTACAAACTATACCCACACTTCTTCAATTTTACAGGTTTTTATGATTTATACAAATAAATCCTAAATTTCCACTTTTTTTTATTAAAAATTTATTTGCAAATAAAACAATTTTTACTTTTATCTTTATTACAAACTTCAAAAATCATATCTAGACTTCCCATGAATTTGGCATCATATGCACCAAAGGAAGCTCCAAATTTTTTAGTGGTTATCAAGAATTATCGGTTAACCACACGAAGTAACTAAATATCATTTAATGAAACATAGTTTAAATAATCATGCCTTCATCATCGTCACTATCATCATCGTCATGGAGAACATATGCATCGTTAACACCATTAATAATCAATAATAAGAAAAAAATCGTACTTTTTCTTGGTTGCTCGCAAGAGAAACCACGATCATCCCCTCAAATTCTGTTTTTGTTTTGTTTTTTGTTTTTTTCAATTTGGCCTTTGCTTCTTCCTCTTTTCCCTATCTCATCTCTTTGATTTCTTCCATGGCTTTTCATCCTAGGAATGCTTTAAAACTTAAATATTTAAATTTTAAATTTTATTAATTCACTATTTTTACAACTTATTTGAACAAATGGTTATTTAACAATACTTGTAAGGGTCATTTGGTCGGCAGTCATGTAAAAATATTTCGATAATTCACATTGTTATCTCAAAATGTTACCATGTTTTGGATTGTAACATTAGAAAGATTGATCGTCACAAAAAATTTCTAACAATCAAATATTACTAAGAAACCTAGTAATCACATTACCTCCAAAGCAAGTGTTTGTCATAGATCAGTGATTGGTAATAATTTGGACTAAAATTTTTTGGATAATTTCTTTTTTACAATGTAATCTTTTAAGACTTGCATGCCCTCAATTTTTAATGATCAAACTTAATTTATCCTTGCACAAAATAAAATTTTTAATGTTTAAGTATTACTTTAAATTTGAGTTTTATTACTTGTGTTATCAATATTTTAATAGTTATATGTATTGACTATGTTATAGTTGTTAAATATTAATTTTTCGTTTAGGTTTTTGATTAATTTTCACTTGAAAAATTTCTTTTATTTCTATTTTAAATTTACTGAAAATTTTAAGTGCAGTGATATTGTGGGAATTTTGCTGACTATGCTATAATGACCACTCAAAACACAAAAAGTTTTCATTACCATTAATATGTTATAAGATCTTAAACAAACATGACTGTAATAAATTATTATAACATTCCTTGACAAATAGTATTCCCCACTTTATTACTATCAGAATCTCATTAATGGCAAAATATTTAACACACCAACAAAATGACCCCATATGTTATTCTTATAAATTGTAACTAGATTGTCCAAGAGGGGGTTGTTTATGTAGAAAATTAATAATGAGGTTAAATCTTGATAGCTTAGGAGTTACATGAAGGATTAATTCTCTATAATTATTCATGATACTTTAGATCCATAAATAAATCCAAATGTAAACTCTAAACAAGCATAGGATATACGCACATTCAAATACCTACGATTAAAGTAAAAAACATGACTTAAATCCATTGATTATGATTTACGGACTAAAATCAACAAGAAAGGGTGATGATCTTCTTCAAGCATTTAGTATATTGGAGACCATAAACCCTAGTTACCATATTTCAATATTCCTTATTTGGGTCAAATAAACCTACTAAGAATAAAATGCTGGTATCTATCAAAGTAGTGCCACACTTAGTAGAAGTCTTATGATTTTCCAATATTAGACTACTTTCAGAAAAGCCCATGTAATTAAATAGCCTTTCATGATATAATTGCTAAACAAATATGTAGTCCAACGATTACTATAATTAAAATTAAAAGTTTCCAACAAAATCTTATTTGGGCTATATATAATTCTTGAGGCACTTGTACCTTTAGCGCGTGCCCTTATGCTATTTATTGTGACACTTTCCCTTAGTCATAATTCAGTCTAATATCATACATCAATGTGAGACAAAGGCAACCTTTGTCACATGTATAGTCATAACTAACCCATCAATAATTATCACATCAATGTATTGAATGACATATATAAATCAAAAGTGTAAGAGTAGTACAAAAATTTTATGCAATGTGATTTAAACATGCTCATTTCTAACTGGTCCAACATTAGTGTTCAGTGTGATCAATCCAAATATGCAATATAAAATTACATAAAACATAAATGAGTTCAAAATAGGTATCATATTTTTTCTTTAGAAACAAGTAATTAGTAAAAATCATAAGACAACGTAGCAAATAGCATAAGAATTACTCTCACTTAATCATGGCAATATCAATTGAAGTGACACCCATTTGACCAATATGCTTGTGAGAAATTTTAGGTATTACTTGTGAGAGACTTTAGTATTAAACCTTTGGTAAGTAGATCTGCTAGTATATAATTAGTTCCTATGTGTTTTATGGCTATAAATCTATTCTGAGCTCTCTCTTTAATGCCAAGAAATTTTATGACTTTGTAAAGCTCCGTTATGGTTGGAATATAAAGTTACCAACTTATTGCCACATAAAATCCTTAGTGGCCTTTTATTGCCATCTATGACTCACATTTCTTTGAATATCCATTGATTCAATGCCTTGCAGGAATCCACAAACTATGTTTGCTTAGAGAAAGTGATTCACAGGGGTGGTATGAAAGTGATTGCATCATTGGGTGGGAAAGTTAAGTAATTATGAAATTACTTCACTACCCTTTTATTTTATAAAAACTCTTTCTCGTTTACCCTAACGTAAATTATTTCTCAATTCAATGGATTATTGCTTCTTTTGTCGAAGAATTCTGGTAATTCTTTTCCTACACTTATTTAATTATTGTTTGATTATCTTCATGAATTTTGTTTATGTTTTTTATTGTAAAAATTCTATTTTAATTGAATCAAATTAGGCAATTTTGTTTGGATAATATTTTCGTTGGAGAATATTTATTTTGAATCATGATATAATTATCCAATAGGATAAGATAAGAATGAGAATGAGAGAGTTTAGATATATTTTTTTTCTTTTGGAAGATAATGGTTTTTGAATTGCAACAAAAAAGACACGTAAATATATGATTATCTTATAAATTTTACATTTTGTTAATCATATATATATACACACACTTCATCTTATATAATTATAATTATCTTATGAATTTTATATTTGATTAATAAAATATATATTTATATACTTGAGTGTTTAGGAAAAGCTTTTTTCATATATATATATATACTTTCTACAATACTCTGATATATTTGTACTACTGCAAAAGTTAGGTTTTATCTCCTTATTGAATATTTTGTATCCCTTAGAATTGTGCTGACCCACTTATTTAGTGACTCTAGTTACTCACCATATTATTTCTTTCTAGCTCTAGTTAGTAGTGGGATTGCAGCGGACCAGAGTGCTGTGTATCCTCCATGTAGTTTATTCTTAAATCTTGTTTCATGTATGTTTATTTTTTGAACATAGGCATTGTATAAGGACATGCATCCACTAGTGTATTTATCGCCCTTTATGCTTGGTTTGTATGCATGTCTAACTTTCTTGGAACCGTAGTTGTATTTATGAGATGTGGTGTTTCGGCTGTGTTCCGAGTGTGAGTTGTTGTTCAAATTGTCCTAGAATAGTTGTGCCGTGAATTTTGGCTAGTTGTAAGTCGTTTTGGGCTTAGAACGCAGTTATCAGAGTAAGCACTCCCGTGCTTGGGACCGTGCTGTTGGGCGTGCACTTCACGGGGTGTTTTGGACTTTCTTTCCAGTGACCTGTAAAGTGCACGAGCATAAGCACGCCCGTGCTTAGGCCATGCTTGCGAGTACACGGGCGTGCTTGGGGCAAAAAAGCCGTGTTTCAGCTGAGAAATCCCGCACTGTTTCCCTGTAAGTGCACGGGGCGAAGCACGCCCGTGCTTTTGCCCGTGCTTGTGTCGGGATGATCCTTTTCAAGGTAATGCACAGTCAAACCGTGCTCTGCATGCCCGTGTTCAACCCATATTCGTCTAGGGGTATATAAGTTATGAACTCTGAGCGCTAATTTTCCCCGATCTTCTTCTTCTTCCCTTGGTCCCCATCGCTTCGGTTAAGGAGAAAAAGCTATTCCTAGATCTTCTTCTCTTCCTTTTAGCTGAAGATCTTTTAAGGTAAGTTCTTCTCTTCTTCATTTTTTCCCTTATTTCATCTTGTTTGGATGAACATACTAGCCTAGGTTTAGATCTTTAATCTTGGGTCATTCTTGATGAAGTTGTCAAGTTGTTTAGATTATTTCCCTTCGTTCTTCTTTGTATCTTGAATTGATTGTAGAAATCAAGCTCTTGCTACCTTGATAAAGCTTGTTATCCTATTCTTGAATTCGGAGTTACTATAGCACTGGGAGTTTCATTATTAAATATTTGTATTTTTAGTTGTTTAAGAGTGTTGATCTCCAGAGTTTCTTTTGAACCTTTAGGGACAAGTTCAGGCCATACCCAAGCTTTGTCATGGTTTTGTGGTTTGTAGCATGAAGAGATTCATGCTTGTCTTTCTTTTGTGTTTTCGGTTTGTTTGAGCCCTTGTGTTGGTGTAGGTGGTGAAAGCTCTGCTAAAAGCAAAGAGCCATCGGAGAAGTAGTGCCGTAGAGGAGTCGTTCTCCTAAGTTTGTGAGTGGGATTTGGTTCACACAATTCTAGTAAATTTTCTCTAAATATATGTATAACTGGTTTTAATGGAAAGCTCATGATTTAGCATAATTGAACTAATGATTTAATTATTTGAAAAGTATTCTTCTTGTTTCGTTTCCTGAAAGAAAAATTTTTGTTATTTGAAGAAAATGAATAATGCTATATTATTACATGTTGCTATATTGGTTTGAATTGAAGAATTTCATACACGTGTTGCACTATTGGATCTGGCTCATATAAATGTGAATATTTGTCCTAAACAAGGACTCCGTAAAATATTTTACTTGAATTACATTGCTGTTACTTCTCGTGATGTTTTGATGGTGATGGGGTTGTAACCCGGCTGCTGCAGTAGGGAGGGGTCCTCACTATCCAACCTTTAGAGGTGGCGTGGTGGACTCGGTTGATCTATCCACTCAGGTGGTGCGTAGAGTCCTGACTGGATGTATATCATGTGTCCGGAGTCACTATACGGACCTGGTGGGTCAACGTTAAGGACATCAGTGCCTTGACGGCTCTGAACTTATCCGCGGCCACGGCTAGCGTTTAGAAAGGTTTTTGGACCATTGTTTGGCTGTTTGAGATGAAAAGCTCGTATTTCAAGAAAACATATTTTTGTGCAAATTTAATCAGTTTACTAAGGAACTTTGTGATTTACAGGCCTAAGCATCTTATATGTATATGTTGGGTGTTCAAACCTATATGTATTACTTCAGAATTTGATTTAGTCACCTTTTTATTTTTATTTTTTTGTATTATGTGGGATCTGTGCTAACCCATTCACTAAGTGACTTTGGTTACTCACCCTCTTCCCCTCTCTAGGCTCTAATCAGTAGTGGTGGTGCGGTGGACAGAGGTGTTGTACATTCGCCGGCTAGTTGGTCTTAGTTCTTGTTTCCTGTAATTGTTCCTTGCATCTGATGCATGGTATAAAGATATGGATCCACTAGTGTAATTAACATCCTTAGGGTTTAGCTTGTATGCTTGTCTACTTTATTGGAAACCTTGTTGTGTTTATGTCAAACACGTTTATTCGGACTTTGTATTTAGGCTTGTTATTGTTTATTGGCTTCCTTTGTGTATTTTTGTGCTCTAGTATGCTTTTGTTAAATGTTGTGAATCCCCGTTTATATGTGTTGTTTCTAGACTGTGGTAAGCCTAGCGGCAACTCGAGGGTTGAGTGGCGTGGGTGTCCCTCCTCGGGTTGTCACGGCTGTTGTCCAGTGTCGGTCCCATGGGATGGGGCATGACAATTATAGTGGTATCAGAGCCAGGTTTAGACTGATAGTTATTCCCTGTCCTTGCTTTCGTCCGTTTTTAGTAGTAACTAGTGGATCTAGTTAGAGTTAAGCATGTAGCATTGTTGCATGTAAGATATGATTCTAAAACCGGTTTTCGTATTCTTTTCAGTCAAAATGCCAGCACAACGCTCGCGCACACGCGGTGGGGCAGTTACTTCCACTGATGAGCCTACTCCTGTTCTATCACGAGATATACGGTGTGTAGTGCCTTCTCCACCCTCATCTCCGTCACCACCTAGGATGGAAGCCACGTCGAGATGTGAACTTACCGTGGTAGCTCTAGTGCATGCTCCAAGTATATGTGTGTCTGCACCCCAGCCCCCAGCGCCTAAGTCAATTCCGCCCCCAGAGGCACTGCAAGCTTTCAAGGCCTACCAGGACAGTCAGGGTAGGCAGCCAACCTACTAGGGGTACAGAGACTTCTTGTGCTATTGGAACCTGTTTGGAGGGCAGGTGCCGACAGAGCCGCTCCCTACTCCAATGTAACCTCAGATGCAACCAGTTCCCCAAACTCCAGCAGAGGAGAGCAAGTCCCGACAGAGTTTGATTCTGAACAAGCTACTAAAAGAAGCTAGGCAGTTGGCTTTGAGCGCTAAGAAATTGGTTAAGGAGGGAAAACATCTCCATGAAGACTTTGTCAGGGAAAAGAACCCAGAATTTGCTAGGGTAGCCAAGAGCAGTAGAAGTGAAGACACTTCTACAGGTGTTTCAAGATTCAGTTCATTCAGACCTTTGTTGAGGCAAGCAAGTAAGCAGAAGAGTGTAATGTCTACAATTGGTACTTCTAGAAGAAAGTCAATAGGAAATCTTCCCAGGTGCCCAAATTGTGGCAGGTTTCCTTTTGGGCAATGCCATGGGCCAAGTTGGTGTTTTCGGTGTGGTCAAACATGCCATCTCAAATCAGCTTGTCCAGAGTTGAGTCACAAAACTCCAAGCATCATCAACCCCACCTCGCAGGACGACATACCCAGTTCATAAATGCACCACATGTTATTCCTATACCTTTAGCCCTGACCAGATCTTTTGCAGCCAGCAACAACCTACAGGGAAGTTCACAACGACCTTAGACTCGAGCTCAAACTAGAGTTTTCACCTTAGCTAATGAAGAGGCTGAGTGCAGACTGAACGTGCTCACAGGTACCATTTCTATCTTTTAGCGTGATGCTTTTGTATTGATTGATTCAGGGTCAGAGAGGTCTTTTATCAGTACTAGGTTTACTTGTCATGCTGATAGAGTTTTGTCTCCTCTGAGTTTTAAGCTAGTGCTTCAGGCTCCTCTCGGTGAGGAGGCAGTTAAAAGTTTAGTTTTTGGGGTTGTCCTGTGTGAGTTGGTGGACTGGTTCTAAAGGCGAGATCTAATCCTTTTGGGGATCCGGGACTTTGACGCCATGTTGGGAATGGATTGGCTTGATAGGCATCAAGCCTCTATTAATCAAGTTTCAAGAAAGAGACCTTCAAGGGCCTCTTGAGACTCCAGTGGTTTTTGTGGGGAGGAAGGAAAACCCTTTCGATGTTTTGTGGATGTTTTTTCCTTGGTTGCAACTCTGATGTAGAGGTTAGCTCACAAAGATGTGAAGTTTGTTTAGGATGAGAAGTGCGGGCAAAGTTTCCAAACTCTTAAGGATCGTCTGACATTCGCCCTAATTCTAGTCTTATCCACTAGCGGGAAGGAGTTTGTGGTGTATAGTGACGCCTCACAGTAAGGTCCGGGTTGTGTGTTGATGCGGGAAGGACGGTGATAGCTTATGCTTCTTGGCGGCTTAAGAAGTATGAGTTAAATGACCCAACCCTTAACTTAGAGCTCATGGCTGTAGTGTTTGCGTTGAAGATTTCACACCACTATTTGTTTGGAGAGCGGCATCGGATTTTCTCGGACCATAAGAGCTTGAAGTATCTCTTCACCCCAGAAAGAGCTAAATTTGAGGTAGAGGCGTTGGTTGAAGTTGATCAAGGATTATGATCTGGTCATAGACTACCACCCGTGCAAGGCTAATGTGGTAGTGGATGCCTTGAGTAGGAAGTCGTCTTCCACTCTAGCTTCTATGAGTGCGTCATACTTACAACAACTCCAAACCATTCGAGAGTTAGGCGTGGAACTCAAAACCGAAGACCTGTGGAACCTTGTTGGCAAGTTTCGTAGTGAGTCCGTCTTTCTTGGAGCAGATTTTAGATTCTCGAGAGAGCCGATGAAAGGTTAACCAAGTGAGAGGCGAGAGGTTGAAGAGAGGAGTTGCTACTGACTTCAAGGTGCGCAGTGATTGTCTTTTGGAGTTCCGTGGCCAATGAGAGTGTGGGGCGGGTGTGCCCATACCAAAAGTCAAGTGTTGTGGACTTAGATTATTTTAGAGAGTGGATCTCTAGCAAGTCTAGGCAGGGCGGGATATTTGATCATAACGAGAGACCCAGATGCTAATTCCGGATCTGCCAAGGGATTACACAGGCGTATACAAGTAGACGTGAGCGAGAGTGTGGCCGAGCCAAGGGTAAGAATGGCACATGGTATTACCGCGCGTGACCTTTATTGTTGTGCGCTATGACCAAGAGTGGCTGGCTAAAGCTATAGTAACGTCAGAGGACACTATAAGCTAAGTGGAAGTCTGGGACTTCTCGCCAGACTTGTATTTGGCAAGGGGCTTAATTAATCTTGGAGCTTTGGGGTAGCTCTTTTAATCGGTCTTTTATATCTTTGGGAGCGGACAAGACCTCATGGTGAGGATCTTTAGCCATGATTGTAAACTTCTCTCAATTTAAGAGAATTTATATTTTTCTCTCTTCAAAATTAGGTTCTTGTGTTGTCTTTTAGTACTGTGAATGTTTTCCGACTTTGTTCGCTTCTTTTATGTGCTGTGCTTGTGTTGCAAACATGTGTTGATTCGCTGTTACTCTAACAAGGAAGGCTGACCTATCGTTTGGTGGGTGTCAGGTGCCGCAAGGCCGATGGTGCCTTGACAGCAACCATCATCATATGTGAAATATATTGAAACCAAACTTTGATTAATATAGATCAATTTTGGAAGATTGTGAAGAATTAAACCTAGATAAATAAAAGATCAAGTATAATAACAAGATTGTGAGGAATCAAACTTGGATGAATGAAGATTAAGTTTGAAAATTGTGAATATCAAACTTAGATGACTTGGAGATCAAATTTATTGTTTGAAAATCTTTTAAAGACTATCTTTGGTATAACTAAGACTTGTCATAAGGGGTGCTATCCTTAAGAGGATATTATTGATAGGATGGTGAAGAAACAAACTTGTTGCTAGCAAGTCGGGATATGGAGGAATCAACTACATGACTACATGACTACATTCAACTCATATCAACACAATTGGGAGGGTTGTAGGTGTCTTAAGATCACCTTACAATGGGGTAAGAATTCAGTTAACATTAGCGGAGGGTCATGTTACAAGCTCAGTTCTAACTTGAAGTGTAATGAATTTGGAAGGTATGTGGGTGAGAAAGTGAGTATCAAATAATATAGAGAAAGTGCATGTATACTTTTGTGAGGATGAGTACTCATATTTATTCCTCTCTTTTAGCAGATTTTATCTTTGGGCTTAACTTCCATACGTACGCAATTGATGTACCAAATTGGATTACTAATTTGTGTTTTCCTTCTTTTGTATATTTGGCATTGTTGTGTGTTTTGTATGAAAGTTTGAGTGAATAACATCTCACATGGACCAAACCAAACTATCAACTATAGTTTCAAACTTTCACATGAAACATAATTTTATAAATTTCTGCAATTTTAATTTAAAAAATAGTTTTAATGTTTTTCTTTATGCATTTGAGATTTCCGATCAATAATAAGAGATAAAATAAACAATTAGTTCATTAAGAAAGAAAAGAAACAGCCAATCTGTGGATTGTAGAAGAGTTTATCTTATCTTTTCTATAAAAATTGATGGTCAATTTGTTTTTTAAATTTATTATCCAATATTTTTTTTATTAATTTAGTTTACCCCTAATTATCCCATTTGTTTTTAATGTTTTCAAGGTTAATACACGATTGTTTAAGTTGAGATATAAAAGATAAAAATAAATTTTTTATATTTAAAATGATAGAAAATATTTAAAAAGTTTTTGAAAAATATATGCACAAGTCATGCGCTAATGGACACACGAAGAATGTAGATATAAATTCTACAACACGTACGGCCTCATCCTAACTAGCTAAGGTTTGAACTAGACCTTTTTGGATACACAACACACTTTACCTAGTGAACCCAATGCTAATAGATAGCCAGTGAAAAAGTGTCTTCCATGCTTCTAATTAATAAATAATTAAAATTACTTAAATATTATTTAAACATTCAGTTAAAAGAGAAGTTTTCACATCTTTTTAGTTTCATGTATAAAAATGAAAACAAAAGTTAATAAAATATCTTTAGGTTGATGAATTTTCAATTAAATTATGATATAAATAATATCTAAATAGATTTGCATTACATCCTGCCCCATATATAAAGAAACTAATAAAAGGTAATATAAAACAAGTTTTATTAATATTTCTTTTTGATGCTATATGAAGGATGAGAAAAATAAAAATACCCATTTTTATTAAAAAACATTTTTTTCCAGAAAATGGAATCGGTCCCAGTAACGGAGTGACACCTGTTACTTGACGCCGTCAAGACGGAGTTGACGGCCAAAACCAAGCCACGTCTCATGCCCAGTCAAGTCCTGACCAACCGAGGCGTCTCCATGCCATGGTCGTGGACCCCACCCAGCTCACGTGGCTGGTGAATCCGGTCGCGGATGCGGGTCCATTCCCACCCAAACCCGACCCGTTAAGCTCTTCCTTCCTCTCTTTAGAGCACGCCGCTAACCTCTCCTTCTAGATCGGCGTCATTGCTCCTCCTCCGCCTCCTTGGAATGAGCCATGACAGCGAGTTCCAGTGGCCTCGCTGCTCCTCCTCCATTCAACCTCAAGATCAAGAGGATCGCCGTCGGTGCTCCGCCTTCACTTCCTGCGCAGCAGCAGCTTAGAGTGAGAAGGATCCTGCCTGGAGTTCGTTGCTGCTGTAAAGAGTCCGAATTCTTTAAGATTAACAAAGGGAAGAGGAATGCTGCTGCTGAGAAGGGGGATGATTGGTGGAGTGAGCCGAGGAAAGGGTCTAGCCCGAGAAGAGTTCGCGCCCGTGCCATGCCTGCTCTTCCTTTCCCTTCTTCTCGGTACTTCTTTTTTTTACTAAGTTCTTAATCTTTTGTTTTTTTGTTTTTTGTTTTTTTTATGTCTGATAACTCTGAAATGCTAGCATCTTGATTTAAGTTGAATACTTAGTAAACAGGAGGCGCGATTATGATAGAAAAATGGATTTTTTTAATATCTTTTTTTTGTCATACAAAAAGGGATTTTCAAATATGAATAATTATTTTTGGTTAATGGTTTTCCATCAGCTCTGGATAAAATTTGAACTTTTGCTGCTGTGTTTTGTCAGAAACATTTTACTTGTATTTCCTTTGGCTCAAGTCTGTGTCTTGCTTATTCTGCAAAAGAAGAGTTAACAATTGTGGGAATGTTGGAGGATGGCTTGTGTGACCATCATTTGAAGCTTTTCTTATTTGTCAAATACAACTACTTTATTTTATAATGAACAAAAATTTAATGTATAGGAACTGTATTGAACAACTTCAAAGGACAGAAATCAACAATAGGTTTAACTATAGGCATTTTATTCTCTTTTAAGAATGTATAGTTATTCTAAGAAACTTTTCATTTTACCTATATTCTGATGTCCTTTTTACTTAGTGCTATGATTTTGTATTCAGTGTTTAACATTGAACTTTAATTTTGTAGCTCAAAAGGTGTGTCCAAACAACAGGACTTCTACCCAAGGTGCAGTCCAAGGAATTATTCTCCTCAGTCTCGTGATACCCCCCCAAAGAGAGGTTTGTTTGAATCTTGTGATAAACCCACTGATGATAAAGTTTTTTTCCACCTTATTTTAAGAAGTTAAATATATCTTCATTTGAAGAAATGATGATAAGTTGATTTTAGTTTAACTCAAGCTGGTTCTATGATTTTCAGTTTGGTTTTGCTCATTTTGTTTATATTACTCTGCTTTCACCATTTTGTTTGACATTTAAAATACAAAAGAATAAAAGTTCAAAAGTAATTAATGATTAGGAATGTGTATAGTTAAAGAAAATCAGTGGTAAACATTTTGATCAATATCTTAAGAAATGTAGACAGGATATTTGATTTACAATTTTGGTGGGTCAGTTTCTAAGCATCAAAAATCATGGGAAGATTTGATAATACAAGGCTTAAAGAATATTTGTTGCGTTACTCAGAGTGGAATAACTGGCATAAGGCAGCTACTTTGCTTGTTGGTATATACATGGCCATAACTCAATTTGTCTATGAAATGTAAGTTAGAACCTTTTGTTGTAGATAATAAATAGAGCATCTTACTGTTGCCATTATGTTAAGTGCATGATTTTGTAAATCATGTTTATAAATTTAACTTCCATAAGCAAGCGGTTAATAGACTTGTTGGATTACGTTTTGTGGAACTAGGAAACTAATGAGGGCCTTTGACACCCCTTTGAAAATCTTGAAAAACTTTTTCTTCTACCTTCTCAAAGACGCTAGTATCCCCTTCTAATGTGTATTAACCAATAATTGATATCTGCTATAAATGGGCGAGAAAGTAATCAAATCGATCGAGTGATAAGTAAAATATAGGAGGATTTGTGGGTAATTTTTGGAATATGAGGGTATAAGAAGAAATTTCAAACATTTCAAGGGTCTGCTTAGGAAAAGTCAAAATCAATTTTGATGTCCTTTTTAAAAATAATTGCGGTTGGTGAAGTCCTTTCTCTTCAAGTGACGGGGTAGGACTTCAAGAAGCATCTATGCTGAACAAGGCTTGTTTGTCCGCATTTATTAATTTGCCCTCATGTGTGGATTATAATTTTGTTGAAGAAAGAATCAATAAACATGTTTTATGCTATCCAATATGAATAATTATATTGTTGAAAAAGATAAGAACCTGCTACATTTTTTCAGTTATTATAATAAGAATCTGATTTAATTTAAAGAATGCCTAGTTAGGTGAGATGTTTCACTGTTACCTTTCAATTTGAACTTTTGGCTGCTAGTCTTTTCTTATTATTTGTCTTTTCTAATTTATAAGGACAATGGCCCCTAAACAGTAACTATTAATAAATTTTCTAGTTTTACATTTGTCTTCTAAGAAAACATCATTGTTTCTTGGCATCTTCTTATAGACACTGGTATTGCTAGTGAGAAGGATTGGGGAATCAACTTGCTAGATGAGCATGTAAATGAGGTTGGCACCAATGAAGATGGTAGCACTTGGTACCGAGAAAGTGGGGAAGATCTTGGGGATAATGGTTATAGGTGTCGTTGGGCCCGAATGGGTGGTCAATCTGCTGATGGGTCCTCAGAATGGAAAGAAACTGTACGTTCCAACTCTTACTTGTTTGATTGTTGTGGATTGAATATTTATACTTGATCTTATTCTTTTCACTTATCAACAAAAGTAATGATATTTTGCCTTAAAATGTTAAAGCCATTTTGTTATCGCTTTCAATATTATTATATAATGTATTGTTTTATTTTTACTTGTAGAAAGGCTACTTAATGATGTCCTTTAGATTAACACATGAACTTTATTGTGGATAAATGAAATGTTCTCATTGAAATGATAATAATATTTGTTATGTTGTATTTATCT
The DNA here is from genome assembly GCA_902712375.1 of Dioscorea dumetorum. Taxonomy (NCBI): domain Eukaryota; kingdom Viridiplantae; phylum Streptophyta; class Magnoliopsida; order Dioscoreales; family Dioscoreaceae; genus Dioscorea; species Dioscorea dumetorum. The sequence continues at coordinate 122,664 of CACTHL010000258.1, forward strand.
CAAGTCAACACAACCTGAGCAGTCCCTTAAAAAGTTGAATATGATGTGAAATATTCAGCATGCGGAGATGTGCTTTTTACTTTAATGATTGTTGAGTAGCATGTTTCGTCATGCAAAGAATGTCCTTAATGTTCCATTGGATCAAAGGGTGCCCTCTCCCTGGTGTTGGACTTGGAATTTATCCAAGACTTTATAAGTGGCCCACAGATTATAGTTTTGAAATGTCATTTAAATGGTGTTGGCTTTAAATCCAACGTAGGTACTAATATTAGCATCCTGTTCAATCTAAATAGTCTGTTGTATGAAGATGATTTCTCCTTGAAATGAGGTAAGCTTGAGCTGCGATAAATGATATTACCTAATTGGGCTGCTCAAAGCATCTGATCAGGTAATGTAATGAAACCTTTTATAGGTTGCTGAGTTATGTATTTTTGTGGCAGTGTGTCCATGGTTGAACTTGAATATTTACCCAATTTCAAATGGTTTGCTAAACCTGGCTGAGTGAAGTTTAATTGTTATATTTGTTTGAGATTTTTTATTGTTCTGTTTATTTATTTAACCAGCAGGAAATGCTTTTTATCAAGAGATCTAAAAGGATCTTATTAAGTTATGATATTTTGAAATTCTTCTGTATAATGCATATGCATACTAAGATATCTTGATGTAAGATTGCTGATGAATTCTCAATCATGATAACCCTAGCTTAGCATCCTTGCATTCCTTCAAACTGATCCTTGCAATGCCTTATCTTGCTTTACATATTCTTCCTATTTCAATGGATTGTATCCCCTCTGAACTTTGGCAGATACTGCCATTAAGGTTTTGTCTAACCCATCTAATTTACCAATCAACCAGTAGTAGGGTAAATAATAGATGTCTATCAGTTTATTGGTGTGGTTGGCGTTAATTCATTTAATTTTGTTTGGCCACTACCCATTCTTCCTTTTCAAATGGCAAGTTTCTTTCAAACTTTTCAATATGAAGTTGCCTATCATTTTACTAAGTCGAATATATTAGAGACAAGCTCTGAGTTACAATTAATCATATATGTGGACTTTTTAACCAAATTATCAACAACCACATCTCTTTTGATTGAAGAAAGTTATCTGCATAATTTAAGTTGAAAATTCCTTTCACATTCCCTAAATCAGTAATGTCTTTTTGTAACCTGGAACTCAGGATTTTGGAGAGTTTTGAACATGGTTCAATGAGCATATGGGCAAAAAATATTTTTGGGCACCTTGATGTGTCGATATAAGAGTAATGAAAACATGAGTAATTTTGTTCAGAGTGGTTTTACCATAATTAAGATCGTCAAACACTTATTTTATATTTCCACACACCATATCCCATAAGTTTATAATGAGGAGTATGGAAAAACCATTTGATTCTGGTGCTTTCCTCTCGGCGTGTAACTCCAGTGGAGGGAGAATTTCCAAATAGCATTCTTTTGTTATAGTTTGAATGAGTCTAAATTCATTGAATTAAACTGCATGCTGGATCTTTAAGAAATTTATTTAACTTCAAGCCTCTCACTGAACTGGTTTGGTTCAGCTAATTTAACATGGCAAGAATTGCCATTTTTTTGCATTTGCAAGTATTTTGGGCATTCTAAAAATGTCAAATTTGGTACTTCTTGAATATGATGAAGTTTGCAACATTTGTTTGGAACATTGACATGAAGAAGGTAGTGAAGGTCTGAGCTCTGTTCTGCTCAATTCTTATGAACCGAATGAAAGTAGCCATTCAAGTATAACATAGGAACTTTTATTTTTTATTTTAAGTCATTTCAGTGCTATATCAGCATCTTATTTAGTTACCTTCTTTGATTTTCTTTACAGTGGTGGGAGAAAAGTGATTGGACTGGATATAAAGAATTAGGTATGCTATTTAATTGACCAGCATCCTGTAGCAATTTTTCTTGACGATATATTTTACAACTAGCTGAGTGATTTTGCTCTTACTGGATGTGCTCAATCAACTTTTGGTTAGATGCTTTTATTCTCAACTTGAACTGAAAGAGGTCACCTCTGGCTATCTGCAAGATAATTCACATATAATCATTGATAGATAATAATAACGCCAGGACATTTAATTAAGTACCATGGGTATCTCATGTATTAATTGCTGTTCATTGATGTTTAATTTCCTTACATCTGTGTGTTTTTCCACATATTTAATGCGGCTTTTATTTTCATCCCTTTTCTTTTACAAATAAATTTAAAATACTTGAAACCTTATGTGACTGAACCAAAACCATTTCATGCTATGAGTTAAGAATGCCAAACAATGAGATCATGGATGACTAGTTCTCAATCTCATCTCTGATCCTTTATAGTGTAATCTCAGATATAAGAATATTGCTGCCATTGCTGTGGGTTATTTCATAAAGCAATTTGCTCTGCATATCCCTTCCATTCAATTGTTGAAACTATTTTAATTTCTGAGTTATATGATTGCTATCACTAACGGAAATCACTGGTACTTCACCTATATATATATATATATATATATATATTCAGTTCTGCTGTTGTAATTTGCTTCATATACTCAGTTGTGTATTATTCACAACAATTTTGGACTTAACTTTGAGTTTGAGCAACTTTTTTATATTGTTCAGATCATGCAAGGGATATATTTCATACATATTGTAAATATTAGAATATACTGTTTAGCTTGTGTTGGGGGAGGAAACACTTCAGTGTTACCTTTTAGTCTGGGCTTGAGTATAATATGATGGTGATCGTAATTTAGTCGGACCTTTCTTTTAAGTAATCTATTTTTCTCTTAAGGTTGTGTCCATTGAGAGCAATTTTGGTTCTGAGAATATTGCCACCTACACTTTGAGTAATAATACATCATGATGATTATTTATTGCAAAACCTCCAATTCTATTTTTATCATATGTCTATCATGTTCTTATATTACAATTAATTTTTTATAGGTGCAGAAAAATCTGGAAAAAATGCTGAAGGAGATTCATGGTGGGAAACATGGCAAGAAGTTCTTTACCAGGATGAATGGAGGTATATAATCTGTGTTCATGGTTATTAGATTCTCGAATACACATCTTCAATGTTAGCCAGGATTATTACCATAATATGCTATCTGAGTTCCCAGTTGACAAACTTTTATGTAGTATGTATTAGATGCAAGCGAAACACATTTTCCATGCTTGATTTAAACCAAAAGATAAAAGCTACCAGGAGGAGAGGCCCAGACTATGAGAGGTTTGGAATAGCATATGGAGGGAATCTCTAGTGTGAATTGGAATGTTTATGATCACAACATCTTTTATGTCCTCTCAGACAAATTTATCAAATTCTTCCAAGCTCTAATCCTTTTTGAAGATTTCCATAAGTAAGGAAACTTGATCTGCTAAATAGTTCTTCTTTGTGTCTATTTCATCATATGAAGGTTCCTTTGTTTTGGTAGTCTTCGAAAAGATTAGAGTTTTGAAGAATTTATTTTGTTTGAGAAGGCTTAAAAAATGTGATCATAAACTGTCTGATGCAATCAAATACTGGGCATCCTCCTAGTGGCAAGCAGAATAGGCTCTTGAGCTAAAGATTTGTTTTCATTCATTTCTCTTCTCGTGCTGTTCCCAACAATCCGTTTTTTAATTAACCAATGTGGGACTACTGGCTAAGTTAACACACAATGGCGTATATCTTTTTTTTTGCCTACTCTTCATATTTTTTATTTTCTATTTCATGTTTCTCTCATATGACACAATTCTTTTTTTTTTTTTTTTTAATGTCATATTCATCTAAACCTTTTCATCCATATTGCCTATTCAAATTCTCCGTCTTTCAATATGTAGTAAGCCTCTTAAATAGAGGAGCAAAACAATTTTAAAGAAATGATCCTTCTTTCTTACTCTATGATTTCTATGTGCTATGAAAAAAAATGAGAAAAAATGAATGATCTTCTTTCTTTTTGTAGACTCATATGAATATGAAATCATAAAAGGAATATTGTTACTCTTATGAATAGGAATGACAAGTAAGAACCTATTTTTATGATTTACATTGTATCAGGCTTCTGAATTTCAAATGAAATAAATTACCTCATGTGCGCTTTTCCTTTATTTCCTTTGGTATTTTTTGATCATTCAACAACTCTGACAACTGTTCTCTGGAAGTAAGTAGTAGATTAGACAAGTTTTAGTTCTTATCAAGTGAAAATATTATTCTTGTAGTATCTACCAATATGGGACAATTTAAGGAACTTTATTGCATACTTCTTTTTTACTTCCCACTTCTTCCTCTTCATTTATTTTAAAAAGAATCCATTGTTGAAATATTATGTTCACCTTTTATTAATTGAGAATTTTGTGCTTTTAGACGCATGCATTTTTCCGACCAAGTCATTTCACTTTTGTTTAATTTAAATTCCCATGCATATGGTGGATATACAGGGTATCAAATATTCATGACTTTTAATATGCAATCATGAAGGCTAATCTTCATATTTATCAAAAATAGGCATTCTAGGTTATATGTCAAGAATCATCAACTTGATATAGATTCTTCAGTCACGTTTTGAAAGTGTCACTAGTTTCAACCGCGGGCAGATTTCAAAATCTAGATATGATGTTAAATGGGGCATGCAGATGGATTCCCCATATCTATATGAGTGTTGCCATGTGAAATTTTGTGTTCTTCATTATAGCATGTGAATAATTTTTTAAAATGAGGAAATTCACACAAATATTCAGTTGAAGCAGTCTAGAAGACTTTTCTTGTTCAGAAATTTCTCTCTTTAAGGAATTTAATTACGCATTTCTTATTCAAGAGCTATATTTCATCTCATTTACTAACATAAAGATGAACTTGAAATATGGATTATATTCTTTTTTATTTATTTATTAGAGAACTAAACAAAACTCTAACTAGAAGTGTCCAAACATACGTGCAACAGTATGAAGGTGATTGTCAAAACATGTTGACATGACGCTTCATGTAAGAAGCGTCACCTAACTGATGGCATACAATGTAGCAACAAGAAGTATTTAATGACTGTGCACATTAGTTTTCTACCAAACTGTAGAGAACTTAGTGCTCCAAATTTTGATTTTAATTTTATTTGCATAGGTTGCTAGATATCCATTTTATATGGACTTCATCTGGTTACAGTTCTGATAAACTAGTTGAAATTGTAATTCAAATATTCTCTTAAGTGTTTGGTTGTGGCTATGAAAACCTAGTTGGAATAGTAACTTTAGTATTCTCATGTTATGTTTGGTTGGGTTGTGAAGCAAGGTTAAGTTGATCTGGGTCTTGCTTGCTTGATTTTGTTTTTTGGGCAAACTTTTATCCAAAGTTGACTGAACTGTGATTTGATTAATACTAATCAAATTAAGTACTTTAATATTAAAGTTTTTCTTTTCCAGCTAATATGAATGTTTATTGATATTGAAAGGTTGTTAATATTAATTTATGAATATGTTTAATTAATTGAGTAAATCTTGAAAAAAAAGGTGACTGGATAAGGTAATTTATCCTTGGGTGTTTGGCTAGAGGTGGTAGGATAATTTGGTTATATTGCCCAAACTAAATATGATCATAGTACTTATGTTCTTTCTATTCTCCATTTAACCTCTTGTTTGTCCATTTGAGTATTTGATACATTGGGCTTTCTCCCTAATGTTTATAAATTTTTCCATTGTTTGATTTCCACACAACTTTTGGGTTTCTTGATTTTGAATGCTTTACATGATATTTTGAAACCTTGAAAACTTAATCTTAAATTGTGTTTAGAAGGTTATCGGCATCCTTGCAATTTATGAAGGTAACGTACTTGCTGGTGATGTTTCCAGAATTTTTCTAGTGTTATATTTAACGATGACTTTACTTTTTACTGCAGTAACCTTGCAAGAATAGAGAGGAGTGCGCAGAAACAAGCAAAGTCAGGCTCAGGGACAGCTGGATGGTATGAGAAATGGTGAGCTTCTTTTGACAGTGCATAATATTTACTTTATTTGCTTGTGCTTGATTCTGCCTGTGTTTCTAGATGATGAATGTTATCAAATGCAAGTTTCTATGTAGGTGGGAGAAATATGATGCTAAAGGTTGGACGGAGAAAGGAGCTCATAAATATGGCAGACTGAATGATCAGTCCTGGTGGGAGAAGTGGGGCGAGCATTATGATGGGAGAGGATTTGTTCTTAAATGGTTTGCTTATCATCCAGTTCTTGGCAAATTCAAATTAACATTCTTTAACTTACTATGTGCTCAAATGAACGCTTAAGAACACTAAATCTTATAGTCAACAATTTACTGATTTTATGAATATTTTGATTGTAGATATTTTTATGTTCTGGAATTATGCCCATCAGCAATATTTTGTGCACTATTTTAGCTGATCTAGCCTATGAGGCTTGAGTTAACTTCTTATCTGAGGCCAATGTTGAACGTTGTCATATAAATTTTCCAGTGGAACACTATGGCTATGGTTTTGGATGTTCCGAAACAATGTGTAGTACTTGTATGTTTTACACCCTAGGGTTACTTGTTTTTCTACCAAGACTTTGGCTCCTCAAGTCTATGATCAAATTGAAAGTAATATTTTATGCAACCCAATGATAAAAGATACCATCTGCAGAAATTTGTATATTATCCTGGAGAATTTCTTAGTTTAAAATATTATTGCTATTCTAAGTAGTTGTATTTTGTTACAAGGCGAATTCTATATTATAGCTCAGAAATCCATTTAGGATTTGTAGTTTTATTTTGGTTTCCTTATTATGATTAGAACCTTTTAGTGTAATGATAATGTGCATTCAATTTTGCTGTCGAATTGTATGTATCATAGAGCTTTTATAATGAAGATCTAACTTCTTTCTTACCTATGCATATCTTTGTCTACGTAAACCTTTTGCCAAATGTGTATGCAAAGTAAAGTTTTTTATTAGTGAAAAAAAGCATTATTGACTATACTTGTACGCCTAATATGTTAATGTGATAATGTTGTTTTTAGTGCCTATTGCTTGTGTAGATATGGATGTTGTTATGTGAATTCTTTCTCAATATCATGGTTGTCACTTCCACCAGTACTATTGCTTTATGTAAGATGGTCAATATTCTTGTTCTGTTGAAATGGTTCTATTGTAATCCTCATTCGCTGATTTTGGTTTTAATTTCTGTAAATCTGAGTGTCCACTGAAGTGACTCTACTAGTTAGGTTAAGTGGTAGTTTTCATTTGCAAAATGCAAATTATCTATCCCGAAAGATTTAAAGTTTGTTTGATGTAACATAGTTGACATTTTCTATGTTTTTGTGCTGAGCCTCTTTGTTTGATGAAATTGATCATTTAACTCTGTTTACACTATTACAGGACTGATAAATGGGCAGAGACAGAGTTGGGGACTAGGTGGGGAGACAAATGGGAGGAGAAGTTTTTTGCTGGGATAGGTTCAAGACAAGGAGAGACATGGCATGTATCACCTGTTGGTGAACGTGGGTCATTCTTCCTGAATAACTCTGAATAATTTCTATCAGGATCATGTGTTTCTTTGTCATGGTGACTAGTAGCTTTACTTCATTGCTTTGCACATGTCGTATGATTCTGCCATATCTTAGATGCTAACCATACACATGTTATCCAGGTATGGTTTCAACCAAAAGATTAAGCTGGTTGGATGAGAGACTCAAACTTCTACATTTTTAGATATGCGACTACTGGTTTCTTGGATATATTTCATTATTTTCTTGTATAAACTGATGAAAGTTTTGTATGATACTTTGACTTTTTTTTTTTCATAAAATAATTACCAAATCATCAGATTACCTGATGTATGTAAATGCAGTACCATAAGGTATATTTGCACTTTTGGTCCCTGAACTGTGTTCATTCTGTTTTAAAGATCTTAAAGCTATTCTGAATAAGGACCAAACCCACTCACTTTTTTCATATTTTAGGGACTATTGCTGCACTCTTGTTCTTAGTTCAAGCACCAGATTAAACCTTTTTCTAGGTTCAGATACCAAAGCGAATATAGGTGTATAGTTGACTGAAAAAACAAATGCTCTTTCACCTTAATTTGAATACTATTGTAAGTTGTTATTTTGCATGTGGCTTTTTTAAAGCCTGCTCTATCTTTTGTGTTATGCGCATTCTCTTAATTTATCATCTAAGGCTGGAGGTTGTATTAGGAAAGGATCTTGTTTGATGAGAGATTAGTTGGTCTAGATTATGACATATTTTATTAATTTTTCCAGGTTGGTCGAGAACGTGGGGAGAAGAACATTATGGAAATGGGTATTGCATATTTCTTTTCTACAATTTTGCTACATATATGAACACCATCCTGGTTTTGAGTTCTTGTAAGGGATACTTTCATTTTAGTTTGTGCTTACAAAATAGTCAGGTAATATCACTTTAAGAACTAATAGATTTGTATTAAAAGGAAATTCCCCATTGTCTTGCACCTAAGACTGATTCTTATATTGTTCAAAACTCTACATGTTTTTACTTATCACATGATTTTTTATATATATCCATGTAAACCTTGATTCTTCCTACTAGATAACTGCATCAACATGTTTCATCTGTCTTCATAACACTGACTAACAAATAAACAAGATTCAGTCTTTTGTTTATAACGTTTATTGTGCTCTTTGTTCTATAAGAATTAACCTTTGATTGAGGTAGCTTTTCTTTCAGAAAAGTACACAAATACGGGAAAAGCACAACAGGGGAAAGTTGGGATATTACTGTGGATGAGGATACTCACTATGAGTAAGCCAATTCTCTTTTTTCTGCATGTTACCTTGTGTCCTTGCTGCTAATGCAAACCAAATATATATTATGTGAGCTCAATTCGACAGCTGATATGATATATTCATATCCATGTTTACCTTGCTAGGGCAAACAAAACAGGAATTATTTATTTTTGATTCAATCCAAAAGACTAGACTTGTATATATTCATATTCATAGCTATTGACTCAACTGATGTGAAACTAGTTGCTCTAACACGGATGATGAAAATATACCTAGCCTTTGAAACTGATCACAGGATGCTTGTCTTTGGAACTTTTCTTGATGTAATTATTGTTCTTTGTTGTGCTCTGTTGTTCGACAGGGCTGAACCTCATTATGGATGGGCAGATGTTGTGGGTGATTCGACGCAATTGTTATCAATACAACCTCAGGAAAGACCACCAGGTGTATTTCCAACGCTTGATTTTGGGTCACTGACACAGGAAACACAGGTGATGGATGATCCTTCTGATGCATCTGCGGACACCCAATGAAAGAACTTATTTATGCAGTCCTATTTTTTTTGGACTTGAGCTTTGTGCTCAAGGACATCTATTGTAGGAAATGTACTCAATTCATGTGTTTAATTCATTCTTTAAATTCCTATTCTTTTGTTTCATTTTATCTTGTTCTACTCATTTGAAAGAAGCAAGTTTGGTATTTTTTCCCATTGGGGGATGTGTCCTCAGGGCTAATCAGTAGGATGTCTATTGATCAGGCTCAGTTTTATCACTGGGATGTTAGTTGATGAGGGTATATTCATGAGTCTGATTTCTCCTTTTTTTTTATTTTTATTTTTATAAAGGCAATAAGTGTTGTTAAAGGGACAAGCAGGAATGGCGGTCTACCAGTTATAATGGCTTAATGACATTTTAGAGATAAATCTCTTTTGCCATACTACTGTGGAGAGGAGGATGTTTCTCTCATTGGGATTTACACCAGCACTAGTAAATAGATGGCATTAAGCCCTAGTGTACAATGTGTAAACAATATTAATGAATAATATTGTTAAAGCAAGGTTTTGAATCTTCACTCCCTTTGCATTTTATGATGACTTACCATTGGATTATTAGTGATTATTTATTCATGAGTAGTTTGTTTGCAGCAATGCTCTAACTAAATTTTTGAGTTTGAAATTAATTTTTGGTTGAGCTCAAGCCAAGTTAAGCTGATTGTGTTAGAAAATATCGTAAAATTCTACAAAAACATGCGGAAGCGAAACAAAATTGTGATATTAACTAGTTGATTTGATAAATATCATACTGGTTATTTTTAATTTTATTTAAGATTTGAGGAAAAGTGGTTTTTTTGTGGGGGGGGGCACTAAGTAGTTAGAGCTACGAGTGTCCGGTCAGAGGAGCGAAGCGGAAAAGGGGGAAAAGTAACGGTGAGAATGCAAGAAAATTTTTTTATTTACTCAAGGGGTGGATCTCTGATGATCCTTACAAATAAGACAAATGGTCTTTTTTATAGATAAAGGGAGGACTTTTCCAGACTGTTACAAACTCAATACTTGAGGGAATCTTAATGACTCATCTCCTATGACACCGACATAAAGCAATAATAAGATGATTCCTTTTTGATAAGTAAAGCAAAGATAGGAAGGGGCGGTTGCACTAAGTAGTTAGAGCTACAGAGTGTCCGGTCAGAGGAGCGAAGCGGAAAAGGGGGAAAAGTAACGGTGAGAATGCAAGAAAATTTTTTTATTTACTCAAGGGGTGGATCTCTGATGATCCTTACAAATAAGACAAATGGTCTTTTTTATAGATAAAGGGAGGACTTTTCCAGACTGTTACAAACTCAATACTTGAGGGAATCTTAATGACTCATCTCCTATGACACCGACATAAAGCAATAATAAGATGATTCCTTTCTGATAAGTAAAGCAAAGATAGGAAGGGGCGGTTGCACTAAGTAGTTAGAGCTACAGAGTGTCCGGTCAGAGGAGCGAAGCGGAAAAGGGGGAAAAGTAACGGTGAGAGAATACAAGAAAACTTTTTTATTTACTGAAGGGGTGGATCTCTGATGATCTTTACAAATAAGACAAAGGGTTTTTTTTATAGATAAAGGGAGGACCTTTCCAGACTGTTACAAACTCAATACTTGAGGGAATCTTAATGACTCATCCCCTATGACACCGACATAAAGAAATAATAAGATGAGGTCTATCAAGTTGCAAGCATTTTAGCCTACTTTAAACTTGACACGCCCCTTCCTATCTTTGCTTTACTTATCAGAAAGAAATCAAGGACAGTTTTTTCCACGTAAGTGGATAGTGGCTAAAGTCTTGGATTTCTCCACTGACAGTAACTCAAAGAAGAACAAACTTACAAAACAAGAAACCACTCACTGTACAAAGAAAGCACTCTTGAGAAACTACATCTGGATTGCTAATGTGGCTTCATCCTTCCATCATATTTTCTAAATTTTGTTGGGCAATGTCATCTAGTATATTGTCTAAATGTACATCATCTCTTATTGGTGGTTGTTCCTCTGGTGAGCTTGATGGTGTAATTGATGGAACCACCATAGTTAGGTCTGGAACACTCAATCTTCCATAGTCTCCAAAGCGGAATTGTCGTGTCCAGTCCATTGTATGTTTCATATGGTACTCTAGTCTCTCATGCTGCCTGAGTAAATGTGGAAACGAGAAATAGACCGGAAAATATTGAGGATCAAAGTATACCTTTATTGTTGAATTCTCAAGAATTAGAGGTATCCTTTCTAGGGCTGCAACGTTGTTCCTGTTATTCTCTAGTCTATTGTAAGAGAACATGCCCTCCATAATCTGAGTTGTTGGATCAGGTCTGTGTGGTTTAGGATTGTTGTCACACCCTTGGTATCCACTGTTTCTTGGACTAGATGGTGGTGTCTCAAGACTGTTATCTTGATAAAGTGTCTTGCCTCTTCCGGATATCTTGTTTAAAACCCAGTGGAATCGAGTTTACCTTAAGGTTAATATAACCTTGACTTTGGCCAAGTGTTTTAAATAACTTCCTTAAAATATAACAAAGTTGATGACATGGTTCCAAGGCCATTATCTGTGCTGGATCCGTTAGGATAATCCTTGCTACGAAACCATGCAGAAGTAGCTTGAGTAGCTTCATTGAAACTTCATTCGCTATTATGTTTCTCCATGATGATAGGTCTATGGAGCATGTGAAGATAGTGAATCCCTGCTCGCATTTACAAGCAGGGTCTTGATGATGTATTCCCTTAAAGGATACTCTAGCCAGGGCTAATCATGGTGGTAGGATATCCCTTATTGACATGCTCTGTAATTGCTCCTAATCTTGAATTAAATCTTCTTCTTGAAAACGAAGAACTTTCTTGTAAATTGTCTATCTTACTTCTTCTATTTCTTCTGGAAAAACTTCAAGCGTTTTAAACCTCTCTTTTCTATCCTCGTAAATTACTTGCTGGAGTTTTTCTTTTTCTTTGCACACTTTTTGAAAGGCTTTTGCTAGTTTTGCCATCTCTTCTTTCTTGATTATCTCCGTTTCAAAGATTTTTATCTTTCTTTCTTAATCGATAAGATAATCAATAGTTTGAGGTTTTAAGGGAAGAGGGACTTTTGAAGAAGAAAGGTAGAGGAATATGATGTTGTTGTTGGCTGATTTCTTCATTAATATTTTGGAAAAATAAGGCTGATTGATGAAGTAAGGGAAGGATAGCTTTGGCATCATGGCGGTTTACCCAAATATTATCAATCATGACATGCTGGTGGAGATTAAGAATTGCATGGGTTCGAAATTTAAGAGGTGGATTTGGTGGGAAGATAGAGAAATTGGTTGGTGGGGTTAAAGAGGTTTTTCCTTTGCCAGCCATTGGTGATTATCTGCTAAGAAGAAGGAAATGTGCAAGTGAGTATGTAGAATTCTTCCATTTATATAGACATTTTATGGGATGAGGTGTCCCAGCTTTCCCCATAATCCAGAACACGAATGGTCCCACTGATATTGTGGCCACAGTCTGAATTATACGGAGGAGCAAGCTTTCGACTTCTATTACTATGGGTAAGTGTGGCATGGGTCCCACCATACAAAATAACTCAGATGGTAAACTCATGGGTTTCTTGTTAAGAAAGTTTCATGAACTATTCTACTTAACTGATCAGTAATAAAATTATTTGATCCTTTAATATGCTCGATTATCACCTTAAATCCATTCCCTATTATGAAATCTATAAAATTAAGCCATCTATTGAAGGATAATTTATTTTCTGATTTTTATGATAAAATGCTACTATGGCTTGACAATCTGTCTTTAAAGTAAATTCTAAGGATGAAATTACAAATAACGTGAATTTCTCCATTGCCTTTATGGCAGCTAAAATTTCAGCATCCATACTTGTAACGGGTGTCTGATATGTTCCACTACAATACCTACTAACTTGCTTTGTATTAACAGGGCTTTTTTTTATTGATCTAAATTTCAAAATTGCTCCCCATCCTCCTATTCTTCCGTCTGATTCAATAATAAGATAAGAATTTGGTGGTGGCAGCTAAAGTGGTTTAATTTTTCTAAACATATCTTTAATTTTTTGTGCTAGTTTAATATCTTCATTATTAAACCTCTTTTCAGCAGTTTGCTTTGCTTTCATATAAAGTGGTCCTGCCAACTGGTTGAGATTTGGGATAAAGTTTCTGGCATAATTAAGCTTCCCTAAGAAGGATCTTATTTGTGTAAGTCCTTTAAGCTTATCTTGCATTTCTAAAATACTGGTGGAAATATGAGGTTGCAACTCTATTTGTCCTTGCCCTATAAGGACACCTAAAAATTCTATCCATCTTTCTTTGAAAAATTTGTGGAGCATTCTTTAAACCAAATGGCATTGCTTTCCATTCATAATGACCATTATGAGTCACTAATGCAGTCCATTTTCGACTTTCTTCGGCCATTCATAATGACCGAATGACCATTACTTGCTAGGATCCGCTTTTTAAAGCAAACTTTCTATAGATAAAAGTATGCTTTACTTTTTGTAATAAAACCTCTTTACTTGGAAGAGGATCTATCATCCTTTGTATTATCATTTAATCTTTTATAGTTAAATACTATTCTATTTTTTCCTCTTATTATTTCACAATGTTTATTGAAAATAAATGCTCTGGTTCAGTGTGGACTTGTAGTTTCTGAGATAATACCTAATTTAAAAAGTTCCTTCATATACATATCAAATTCAACCTGCTCATAAGGGGTGGCTTTGACTATTGGACAAGTAATTCTTAATTCACGGTTAATAATGTTTAAATGACATTTTTCAATAGTTTTTTCTATATGTAAAATGGAATATTCTCCTACGATACCTTCTTGCTTTAATCTAAGCAGGATAAGCTCAACTTTTTTTTTCTTAAAGGTTCTAGTTCATGATAATCAATCTGCATCTCACAATAATTATCAAGCACCTCTTCTAGGGATTTGACTAGATTCCTAATGTAAGGAGTAGTATTAATCAACTCTATTTTAAAGAGGGTTACTTGATTACCTTGAGCTATTAATCCACCAGATTGATGTCTAATGAAACTCATTCTTAAGATAAAATGTATTGTTTTATTTTTATTGAAAGGCTTTAACCAAGTAAAAGGCAAAGTATAAATCTGATTGCTAATATGAATATTACAATCTACTAATCTAGTGGTTAAGGGAATAGAATTCCCAAAAGCATCATTAACTCCTTCAGGTCTTAGCACCTTTTCTCTATACTTTAAAGGTACCAGAGTATTTGAAATATAATTCTTGGTAGCTCCCGTATTTATTATTCCAGAAATAGGAATTTTAAAACCATCCTTAAATTCTAAAATAAAGTCACAATTTAATAAATTATTCTTTCTATAATGACATTTAAAGCATGTTAAAAAAAGCATAGATTTTCTTTCTAAAGCATAGATTCTTTTTAATAATTGATTTATAACCTCCCTGTCACTTGTACTACCTCTTTCTTTTTTTCAATAATTCTCTCTTGTTGTTCAAAAACGAATTGGAATAATTTTTGAACACATGCTCTACATAATGATAATTGGCATTTAAAGTATGTTACCCTATGTCTTAAGACATGATACCTATAACATTTATTGCATTTTGTTTTGAAATTGAATCTAAATGGTTCAAACTGTTGTTCACAATTTGGAAGTTGTTCTATAATGTGATATTGTTCATATAAAAATTTGGGGTTTTGATCTAAATCATAAGAGAGATTAAGGCTACTCATTTTAAAAAGATAAATCCCTCATGTGGTCCATTTATTATGGTCATCACGCCCTTTTAGTCCCTCTATTATAAAAATAACAAATTTCGTCCCTCTATTATTTAGATTGGACAAATCGAGTCCCTCCGTTAAAATATCGTCAATTTCGCCGTCTAATTATGATTACGTGGATTAAACTATAAAAAAATACTATAATATCACACGTCACAAGCCATGTCATTCGGATCCGGGTGTGAAAGTAAAAGATCCGAAACCGAAAACTAAAACTATCCCCTTTCTTCCCTCCGGCGGCGATCCCCGACTAACGCCATCCTTCTCCGACCAATGGAAACCTCTTTGCTCTTCTCCTCCTCTACCTCTCCGTCAACACCATCAAAGTTGCCATCACCAACATTCCCGCGTCATTGTTAGCAAAAGACTCTACGGGTGAGGGTTGCATAGCTATACGGAGGAGCTCACGCAACAACTAAGGACAATCACATATCAAGTCGAAGGATTTTATAATGTAATAAAAGTACTAATATTCAGTATTGATTACAATTTGATGTATGGTTGTAATTAGTGAATATCAATTATCTAGAAAGGTTGTTACAATGGTGCACAATATCTTGGCATAGAAGGTGTTTGTTAGAATGCCATGGTGGATGTTTGTTACAACAATTGTTATGATTCCCCATTTATATATTTGGATTGTATTAGATTTTGTATTTTAATTCAAATGTTGTATTTTAAAGATCCTCTATTTGTTTTTGCAAGTGTGCTATTGAAAAACATTAAATATGAGAATTGGGGGAAAACAAAAATTATATACTGCCTTCAAACTTCTTTTACTTTCACACCCAGATCCGAATCCTCATGAAGAAGAGCAAAGATAGAGGAGGAGAAGAGCAAAGAGGTTGCCGTTAGTCGGAGAAGGATGGCGTTAGTCAGGGATCGCCGCTGGAGGGAAGAAAGAGGATAGTTTTAGTTTTATGTTTTGGATCTTTTACTTTCACACCCGGATCCGAATTGACATGGCTTGTGACGTGTGATATTATAGTATTTTTTTATAGTTTAATCCATGTAATCATAATCAGAAGGCGAAATTGACGATATTTTAACGGAGGGGCTCGATTTATCCAATGTAAATAATAGATGGACGAAATTGGTTATTTTTATAATAGAGGGACTAAAAGGGCGTGGTGACCATAATAAAAGGACCACATAAGGGATTTTACCTTTTAAAAAATTCCCATCTTCACCAATTTGAAGTTTTCCTTCAACTTTCTTCAAATTTCTGTTTTGTATAAACTGGATAAGTTTTTCGGTGTCTTGTCCAGTTGATAATAAATATCCGAAGCTTACAATTAGTAAGTATACTGCTTCTAAATTTTTATTTTTACCACCTTTTTCTGTTATAAATAGTATAAATTCCTCACAAACTAATTTTTCATATAATAAAGCTTGTAAAGGATTATTATCTATTGACTGATTGCCTTTAACATAAATTATCATTGTTTTTGAATAAAATTATCCATTTTCTAAAGCCCATTGTGGGTTACCATAAGTCTCTTCAAAATCAATAAGATTTTCTAATTCCATTATATTTTCAACTTCCATGCCTCCAAAGATACTAAAAATATCACTATCATTTTCATTGTCACTGCTATTTAAGCTCACAATGTCATATTCATTGGCTAATTCTAATTTTTGGAAAAGACTAAGGGTGCGTTTGGTTTGGAAGTGAACTGTCGAAGTGATGGAAGTCTGGAAGTGCCACTTCGGTGGAAGTGAGTAGTTCAGTTAGAAGTATCCACTTCAGTGCTTTTAGTTATACTGGAAAACATGACTTCTGGGACCACTTCTTGTGTTTGGAAAGTAGGAATAGGAATTTGAAAAATCCCACTTCACTTTTTAGTGTTTGGTAACACCGAAGGAGGGATATAATCATCACTTCGGGTAATAGGGTAAGGTTACCCCCACAGTTTTTAATTTGTAAATAAATGCTCACTTTCATTTTAAAAAATTGGTTAACATATTTACTAAATTATTTAATTACTTTATTATAAAATATTTAATAATTTTTGAATTACAAAAAATATTCCTATAAGTTTCTTAAAATAATTTGGTTAATTATTTGATGACTTTTACCAATGAATTGCAATATTTGGTTCACGGTCCTAGATGTTCAACTGGCCGATCTAACCGGATTTAATAATTTTTAAATAAATAAAAATTTAAAAATATTAAATTACCAAAATTATTTAAAAGTAATTAAAGAATAACAAATAATAAAAAAAATCATGTATTGGAAAGTTATATTGCAACAATGAGGTCACAATGTGTTAATTTTGCGTCGGACTAAAACCAAAAAAAATCACATATTAGAAAGTTACATTGCCTTCATAATGTCGGAAAAATTTCAACTTTACGGCCGATTAAATTTATCAAAGTACAAATACGTAAAAACACACGCATACAACATAAATCTAAAAAAACATTTTATGTCATAAATGGAATGGTTCAAGTGTTTTCCCATCACAGTCATTAGTGAACAAGTTTAAAATGTGTTCCAAGCAAAATACAAATTGGAACACTTAAATTTTTACAACTCTTTACTGCAACCTTCATGAGAACAATTTCATTGCTTCAACTAATAACCTAGCTTTGATTTGGAACAAGACATGACACACTATTACTTAACTGTATAGCAAATAGGGTTCCTAACATGCTCAAGTGGCCATAAACAGACAACAGGTGATCAGAAATTAACCCATAACACAAAAACAAAGACAGGAATCAGGTTGAAAAAGAATACCAGAAAAACACATTAACAAATTAATTTACACAAAATTAATCC
Organism: Dioscorea dumetorum; assembly: GCA_902712375.1. Lineage (NCBI taxonomy): Eukaryota > Viridiplantae > Streptophyta > Magnoliopsida > Dioscoreales > Dioscoreaceae > Dioscorea > Dioscorea dumetorum. Next base: position 140,477 of record CACTHL010000258.1, read on the forward strand.
TGCTAGTAGGTATGAAAACTCCACAGATTCATTAACAGAAGCAAAAAAGGCAGAAAAAGGTAGTACATGATAGACATGAGCCATTATTACTTAACTATATAGCAAATAAATCTCATAACATGCTCAAGTGGCCATAAACAGAGAACATGTGATCAGAAATGAACCCATGACACACAAAAAAAAAAAGAAGACAAATCAGGTTGAAAAAGAACACCATAAAAACCATGAACAACTTAATTTACACAGAATTAATCCTGCTAGTAGGCATGAAAACTCCACAGATTCATTAACATAAGAAGGAAAGGCAGAAAAAGGGCTCATAACATGCTCAAGTGACCACAAATAGACAACAGGTCATTAGAAATGAACCATAAAAAAAAAGCCAGGATTGAGGTTGAAAAAAGAAACCTAGAAAAGCACATGAACAAGTTAATTTACACAAAATTAATCCTGCTAGTAGGCATGAAAACTCCACAGATTCATTAACATAAGCAAAAAAGGTAGAAAAAGGCAGTACATGATAGACATGAGACATTATTACTTACCTATATAGCAAATGGGGCTTATAACATGCTCAAGTGGCCATAAACAAACAACATGTGATCAAAAAGGAACCCATAACACGAAAAACTCCATAGATTCATTAACAGAAGCAAATAAGGCAGTACATGATAAACATGACACATTATTACTTAACTATATAGCAAATAGGGCTCCTAACATGCTCAAGTGGCCATAAACAGACAACAGGTGATCAGAAATGAACCCATAACACAAAAAAAAAAGACAGGGATAAGGTTGAAAAAGAATACCAGAAAAACAAATGAACAAATTAATTTATACAGAATTAATTTTGCTAGTAGACATGAAAAGTCCACAGATTCATTAACAGAAGCAAGAAAGGCAGAAAAAGGCAGTACATGCTAGAAAGGAGATATTATTACTTACTTAGCACCCATTGAGCATTAAAAAAAAAACCACCAAGTGCAAAAGGGTCTGATGGCTCTCCATACAACAGAGCACAATTTCTCAAGTCATTTAGGAGAAAACCAGGCTACGAACAAAGGAAAAAACGAAGATTGCATAAAGGTGATCAATATAAACAAACAACATGTGATCAGAAATGAACCCATAACACCAAAAATACATGAAAAAAAAACAATAATCAAGTTGAAAAAGATTACCAAAAAAACACATTAACAAATTAATTTACACATAATTAATCCTGCTAGTAGGCATGAAAACTCCACAAAGAATAAAACAACATCTGCTTTTGCAAGCATCACAAAAATGTGAAAACTCACAAAAATGTACAAGATCTTTGTGTACATGATCTACACAGAGAATAAAACAAGCATCACAAAAAAGTAAAAAACTCACAAAAAGCAGAGGATGAAGTTGATGGGGTGATCGTAGTGAAGACAGGAAGAAACCTCAAAATAGAACAACAAATTCAGTCCAAATTTTATCACATCTGCAAGCAGGTAGGAGAGCAAAACCTTAATCAATTTACACGACTCACTGAAACGAGAGGGGAAAAACTCCAGAGCAACAAATTGAAGACAAAACACAACCTGCGCAAAGGTTTAAGGAAATTAAGGAGGTGCATTAAGAAAATGCGGGAAATCAGGATATAAAGATGGAACAATGTGAAAAAACAGGAGGAACTGGTGGGAGATAGAGATCGACGAAGAACACCATTGCTCATTTAACCTTCTCCGTCATTCAGATAAATCGAAGCCTTGTCGAGCTGGTTTTTTCCATAGAAGAGCACCTGCGAAGGAAGAAACAGAGAGACAGGAGGCGGGGCCTATGGGTGTGGGGGGCTCGGAGGAGAGATCACACCGACGAGGTGCCTTGAAAGATGGCAGTGAGAGAGAAACCCTAGATGGATGAGTGACTGAAGGAGTGGAGAAGGGGACGAAATCGAGGATGGGGGTGATGAAAACCCGTTGGGACTTCAGTGAATGCTCACGTGCAAAACGAGTGAGCCGAAGTGAGGGGGTGAACTGGTGGCTTCGGCCTTTTTTTCCCCTGAAGTCTATCACCGAAGTGGAGGGGTGGGGAAGTTGTTCCATCACCACTTCGGGACCAACTTTGGTGAACCAAACAGCCCGAAGTGGGTCGAAACTCACCATTTTGGTCACTTCCAAGCTCACTTCGGTGAACCAAACGGGCCCTAAGCCTTTCTTTGTTCCCAGTTTTATTATGACAATCTTGGGCATAATGTCTCTCAATGCCGCAAACATAACATTTACACTTTTTTAGCAGTTTGTGTTTTTTAAATTTTTAACATGATTATATCTTGGTCTTCCTTTTCTATAATATTGGCTATGTTTCAATTTTCTTCTAGCTTTATATTCTTTATGTACTGCTGGAATATATATCTTATTAAAATAACTATAGCTAGAAATTTGTCTTGTTGCTTCTGCTTCAAGATACTTATTTTTTAAGAAATGAAAAATAAAAAGTATAGTTGGTCCTATGCCAGTTATATTCTCATATCCTTGGTCTATCCAGTATTTATAAATTAAATCTCCTAATGGTTTAAGTAGTTTATTAAACCACCTTTTTGTTAATTCATTTAAACCAAATGCTCATCCAGTTTTTGTTGCTAAAGTAATATAGATTTGGCTAAAGTTTACTATTTCACTAAAACTTGAGGTCTGTAATCTTTCTAAATCTCTTGCTGCAGCATTTCGTAAAAGTGTATCTCTTCTTGCTGGATTGGTTCATAAATTATTTGCTTTTCTTGGCCAGTGACATTATAAGCATTATCAGCCATTTCTATCACATTCTAGTATTCTGTGGGATAATTTATTTTCCAACTATTTAATAAATCTCGAGCCATAGTTCCTAATTAATTTTCAATAAAATTTGTTATACTAACATTATCTGCAGTATGTAATATTCTTTCTATTGCATTTATAGCATATGATTCCCATCTATCTATGACTTCAGGCCATTTTGAGGATGTACTGCACTTAGAATTAACATGCTTCCTGCATTATTTTGTTTAGGCATATTTCTAATAACTTCTAAGGGATCAGGTTTTTCTCTTCCTTTCCTATATGATTGCTCTAGATAAGTGGAAAAGTCATAACTACTGAGTTGTTGAATAGGCTGTATTGTTTTTGCAGATCTTTCGGTGGATGTTAATACTACTGGAGCTCTTTCAGTATTAGTGCAATACTACTAGGGGATTGTTGTCTACTCCCTCTAGCTTGTAAAGAAACTAACTCATTTTTATGGATAATATCATTAATATCTATTTCATCTAATTGCTTAGTGAGTTTTTTCTCACTTTCTTCAATATATAGCTCTTCTATTTGTACTTCTACTTCTTGTTCTACGTTCAGTTTTCTTGGCCAATCTGAATATGCATATCTACAAGCAATTAAAAACCTGATATCACTTATGTCAATTAATAATTCATCAAAATCTATTTTCTAGTCATACTCTAGGTAATATAAATCCATTTGTATTCGTACCAGTAACTGATCTAATTCTTAATCAGTGCAATTATAAGCTCTTCCCCATAACGTCATCTACCGGGAAGGACTAGGATCTCCTACGAGGAACTAGGGTTTGTTTGTTTGTTTTTTTTTTTTGTTGAGACAGAGATATAGTGAATGACTGCATCATTCAGTAATGCTATTGGTCAACTTCTTGGACCAAGCTAGCATTTATGCCAACAAATAAAAACATCTTCAATAAGTATCCAAACTAGCATGACATTTATAAGACCATCAGAAATTACTCCTTTTACAAGGGCAACTTAATAGTTTTCCTATAAACACTATTATTAAAAGATTTTATAAAAACATAAACAAAAGACCATGCTAATACAATCCCACAAATTAATTAAAAGGAGTAAATAAATGACATTGGTAGAGTCACTAATAATCACACAAATTAATTAAAACAAATATGGATTTTAAGTGTAGTTTCTCATTTTATTAAGTAAAGGTTTTAAATTAGATCATACTTAAATTATATATTTGGTTATTATTTACCCAACACAAATATTAATAAATTTCAACAAATCAACTAAATGATTTTTTGCTAACAGGGTTGCAGATGTCTGCCATAACATTTATGTTATTTGACTTATTCTTTTTCAAAAATTTTCATGAGACTAGCATTTAGTTTCCAGACTTAATATTTGTAATATATGTAGAATGAGTGTGACATACTGTGTTGTCTTTTATTCTCAACTGGCCTTAAATATAATTGATCGATTAAAAATATTAACTCATAAATCAAATTTTAATATGATTTAAAAAGATTGTGGGTGCATCACTTCCATTAAAACAAACCCTTAATGTTAATTACCACATACAAATTCATTTGAAACTCCGATTAAAAAAAAAAGGGAAAATTATTTATAAATCCCTCAAGAGTTTCCCTTTTCCCTTGCAGTCCCTCGACTTTTGCATTTCCTCTTCAGTCCCTGCTTTCCCACGCAATACTTATTACTCCCTACCGGCTGTCACCGTGAGTGTACTTTTTTAAATGGCAAAAGTGCCCTTGCTTTTCAAGTCCCGCCAATCACATCAAGAATCTCTCTCGAGGCTCCTCTCCATTATGTTCACTATACTTTATCTTCATCTCCATCTTCATTCTATTTCTCCTCTTGTTCTTCTCTCGTTCTCGCAGCTGATCTTGTCGTCGTGCTCACGGATTAATCCGCAGTAAGCCCCTCGTCTCGCATTTGGGCTCCATCATGTTGTTTTTTTTTTGTTTTTTTTACCCAAAACCAACGCCTCACGGTGTGTTAGCCATGATGGAGACATTTTGTGCCGTTGCTCGCTTCAAAGGCGAAGGACGGGCCACTACAATTCACGGTCCTAACAGCTTGGGAGGTTGTTGTCGCAGATCTCGGCGAGCGGCGGGGCTTTGGATCCATCTCGAGTCACTGTGAAGTTTGTCATGGCCCAGGCATACAAAGCACTGGCTTGCCCAATTGAGTCGATGTGGATTTCCAACGCATGTGCCAAATACATCATACCTTCAACAAGAATGTGGTGGACATCATCGTTGACCTAAGTCAGTAAGGTAGGGAAACAGCCAATAACATCTTTACCACCCACGTAATCCAAAGAACAAAGATAGCTCTTACTATTTCGTGTGTATTGTGTATTACCGCCGATTTCCGCGGAATACGTTTCCCGTGTAACCTATTGATTTTCTGTGTAATGTAGAGTATTTTATGAATTTACTCGCGTATTAAATTGATTATCTCGTGTAACTTACATCTTTTCGTGTAGTATATACCTTTTATGCGTAATATACGTTTTTTTGTGTAATATATAGCTTCCCCCGTAATATACTGCTTTCTTATGTATTCCAACGCTTTTTTGTGTGTATTATAACTGCGAAATGTTCGTGAATATACCTAA